>RJWJ010032277.1:0-19139 GCA_004363605.1 Indri indri
GGAGGGCAAAGGGAAGGTCCCCAGCACAGGTGCCTTCCTAGGCAATTTGACACCCCCACGCCCAACTCCCAAGTCCTCGTACCTTGCCCTAATTTTTTCCCATGGCATTTATCTCCTAACATACTTGCATATGTATTGTGGTTATTTTTATTGTCTGTAAGCTCCAGGAGGGCAGGAATTTTGGTCTCTTATTCTCTGCTGAACCCCAAGTACTTAGAACACTGACTGGCAGGCACATAGTAGACACTCAATAAACAATTGCTGAATAAATGAAGGCCCATTCAGTCTCCCTGGGTACTCTAAGGAACCCTGCCTGAGGAAGGAGTGGGTGGTAGAGGCTGCCGACTGGGGCTCCAGGCTTGGAGAGAAGCCAGCGAGCAGAGCCCCAGCTGGGAAGGAAGTTGAGCCTGCAGGGCTGTGCCCACAGCAGCCTCCCATTCCTGTGGTTCCTGCAGCAGGTCTCTGCCTCTCCCCAAGGCTATGCCTTTCAGACCAGTAGGATTTTCCTTGGCAAATGTGTCACTGTGCTTGGTCAATGGTCTTTCCAACAAGGCGCCGCTCTGTGAAATCTCCTACCTCATGAATCAGCTCTTTAAGGGCATGTGTGGCTCTCCTGGGCCTCCCAGGAATGCTTTCTTCAAGGAGTCCTGGACTCACCCTGCAGCGGAAGACCCAGGAGTTACAGGCTCAGAGGCTATGTTCTAGGCCTTTTCCTGGCCAGGCCTTGGCTTCCCAGGGACGGGGCATTGCAGGGCCGTCTAACCCCAGGGCTGCCTTTGGAGCAGTCTTGGGCTCCTTCCCCCCAGGTGTCCAGGATGCTGGGCTCTCCCTGAGATGGCACCACCACCCCCTCGCTAAGCCTCGACATCCTATGGGAGAGAAGACTCAAACAATGCAAGGCCCAGCCTTGTCCTCCAGTTGTAAAGTTGTGCATTTTCTCTAACGGATCTATAAACTGAAAGCAACTTCAATCAAAACACCAATAGGATTTGAGGAGAGAGGCTTGGAAAATGATATTAATCTTCATCTGGAAAAATAAACATTTGAGACTAGCAGGAAAATTCTGAAAAAGGAAAGGAACACACCACACAAAATCCAGAAGTCTTAAAGCAAAAGACTGATAATTTGAACATGTAAAAATTAAAAACCTGAATTGAGAAAATTATCAAAAAACCAAGTCAAAAGGCCACACACTGTGGAAAACTATTTGCAACATATTCTATAATATCAGATAAAGGGGCCGGGTGGGGTGGCTCACGCCTGTAATCCTAGCACTCTGGGAGGCCGAGGCGGGCGGATAGTCCTGAGCTCAGGAGTTCGAGACCAGCCTGAGCAAGAGCGAGACCCTGTCTCTACCAAAAGTAGAAAGAAATTAATTGGACAGCTAAAAAAATATATATATAGAAAAAATTAGCCGGACATGGTGGCGCATGCCTGTAGTCCCAGCTACTCAGGAGGCTGAGACAGTAGGATTGCTCGAGCCCAGGAGTTAGAGGTTGCTGTGAGCCAGGATGACGCATGGCACTCGCCCCAGGCAAGAGAGTGAGACTCTGTCTCAAAAAAAAAAAAAAAAAAAAAATCAGATAAAGGGCTAATCTCTTTAATATATACATTTTACAAATCAATGTGAAAGAAAGGGGCAACTAAATTTAAAAATAGGCAAACTATATAAACAGACAATTCACAGGGAAAAAAATTTTTTTCTTTTTGAGACAGAGTCTTGCTATATCGCCCAGGCTGGTCTCAAACTCCTGAGCTCAAGGGATCCTCCTGCCTCAGCCTCCTGAGTAGCTGGGATTACAGATGCAGGCCATCAAGCCCGGCTTAAAATTTTTTTTAAATGAACATTAAATACATGAAAAGATGCTCATCTTCACTCATAATTAGAGAAATGCATAACAAAATAACAATGAAATACAGTACCATTGTCAACTGCCAGACTGGCACAAATTAAAATGTTTTACAATGTACAGTATTGGTGAGAGTGTGAAGAAAGACAATCTTCTACATTGTCAGTGGGAATATAAACTGACCAACATTTTGGAGGGCAATTTGGAAATAGCTATTATGGTGGATTAGATAAAAGGTGGTCACAAATTCTCTGACATGACTTCTGTGGAGACACGGGTTCTATGTTCCCTTTCCTTGAATTTGGGATGGACCATGAGTTCCCTGGTCAATAAAATACAGCAAAAGTGATACTGTCTTAGTTCCAAGTGTGTTCCTTTTATTGTCCAGCAGGTTCCATTTCCTGTGTCTTGGAATCCAACTACGTGGTTACCTAAACTGTATTATCTGACATTCACATGCTGTGAAAAGGCCAAATCATGTGGGAAAGCCCTGGAGGATATGACACCACATATTGAGACAGTGGGCAAGGAGCACTGAGGCCCAGCCATGCGAGTGATAGAGCCATCTTGTAAGAGAATCAGAGCTGAACCATCCAGCTGAGCCTTTCCCAAATTCCTGACCCACAAAATCATGAACAAAATAAAATGGTTGTTTCAAGCACTAAATTTTGGGGTAGTTTGTTATATAGCAATAGGTATTTAGAACAGCTATCCAAATTTAAATTTACCCTTTGCCCCAACAGTTGCACTTCTGTGAATCTAACCTACTGAAATATTTGCACAAGTGCATAAAACCGCCCAAGCAAAGAAGTTAATCACAGCACTGTTTCTAATAGCACAAGATTCGAAGTAATATTTATGTCTATCACTGGGGCAATGGCTAAATGAATTCTAGTGTATCTAGTTAATGATATATAGTATGCCAGCTGAAATTCTGAGACAAGGAAAAGTCCCATCCAAGATCCTGTGAGCTTAGGGTGACAACACAGTAGTTAAGAGCATAGACCCTTGCTCTGCCATTTATAATCTCTGTGTCTTAGGGGAAATTGTTTAACCTCTTTATACCACAATTTCCTCATCTGTAAAACGTCGATGATAATCATAGTACCTACTTCAGAGGGCTGTGACGAGAAATAAACAAGTTAAAATAACATGATGTACATCTATCCTACATGTACTTTGAAGATGCAAAGAGCTTAGAATTTTAAATTGAGTTGGACCAGACTTTTAATATCCTAAAGAGATTGCAAAGCACGGTATTTGCCAGATTGTCATCCTAGGACAGGGGAGGGAAATTTGATAGATTAAGGTTGGAAGGCAATGGCTGGAGAATTTTTTTTTTTTTTATTTTGAGACAGAGTCTCACTCTCTTGCCTGGGGCGAGTGCCGTGGCGTCAGCCTAACTCACAGCAACCTCAAACTCCTGGGCTCAAGCAATCCTACTGTCTCAGCCTCCCAAGTAGCTGGGACTACAGGCATGTGCCACCATGCCCGGCTAATTTTTTCTATATATATTTTTAGCTGTCCAATTAATTTCTTTCTACTTTTGGTAGAGACAGGGTCTCGCTCTTGCTCAGGCTGGTCTCGAACTCCTGAGCTCAGAACGATCCGCCCGCCTCGGCCTCCCAGAGTGCTAGGATTACAGGCGTGAGCCACTGCACCCGGCCTTGGAGAATGTTTTTAAAGAAGTGGACTCATACTGTACTTCCTGTTCTGACTCTTGCTATCTCTTAGAGATTTTTCCTACCTCAGCATATAAAGAGACTCACTCATTTCTTTTTAACAACTGCTTAGCATTGCATTGTATGGCTGCACCACAATTTATTTCACCAGCCCCTATTGATGGACCTTTGGTTTGTTTCCAGTTGTTTGCTACAGTTACAAAAAATACTTCAGCAGACATCTTTGCTCATTTACCTTTGCCCAATTACTGCTATTATTTCTGTGGTACAGATTCTTAGAAATGGAGTTGTTGACATAAAGGGTGTTGCCATTTTTAAAAAATTCTGGGCCGGGCGCGGTGGCTCACACCTGTAATCCTAGCACTCTGGGAGGCCGAGGTGGGCGGATCGTTCTGAGCTCAGGAGTTCGAGACCAGCCTGAGCAACAGCGAGACCCCGTCTCTACCAAAAAAAAAAAAAATACAAAGAAATTAGCTGGACAGCTAAACAATATATATATAGAAAAAAATTAGCCGGGCATGGTGGCGCATGCCTGTAGTCCCAGCTACTCGGGAGGCTGAGACAGTAGGATTGCTCGAGCCCAGGAGTTTGAGGTTGCTGTGAGCTAGGCTGACGCCATGGCACTCGCCCCAGGCGAGAGAGACTCTGTCTCAAAAAAAAAAAAAAAATTCTGATAGCTGCTGTCAAATTGTTTCAATATCTGGCCCCATCTCCCCCTCCACTGCTCTCTGTTTTCATAACTTTGCTGTCTGGTTTTACAGGTTTATTATTTTTTAGATGAATTCATTTTGCCAAGTCTTACCAGCCTTTATTTTTTAATGAATACAGGGATGAATTAGCTGCCATGACTGCCTTGAAAAAAGTTCACAGTCAGGCAGGGATTGGGGTGGGGATAGTACTGGAAGGGGGTGAAGGGGGGGTGACAGCTGCAAAACAAAGTTACCTCCAGAGAGGCCAGGGCTGGCACTGAAGGCTGGACCAGGGGCTCTGGGAACCCCCAGGAAAGAGCTGCGTTTTGGGTATGGAGCAATCGGGGAGGCCTCCACAGAAGAGATTTCCTGCCTAGCCTTTGTGCTGTTACAGAGCACTTTCTGGAGCACCAATTCATTGAATTCTCACAACAGACCTTTGCATTAAGTAGTAGTATTATTCCCACCTTCCCGATAAGAAAACCGAGGCCTTCCCTTTTCCCTTTCTCTTTGCCTTGCTTCCCCAGGTCTCCCCTAACACCAACCTCCTGTCCCCTACCCTGAACCACGCTGGTTGGGCTGGCAGAGCCTTGGGCCGTGGGCACTGCCCAAGGACACTGAACATGGCTGTGCCACCCTCCTAAAGAGGTCTGGGACCCGGACCCCACGTCCCCGGGTGCATTGGGCTTTCACAGCAGGCTGCACCCTGCCCCTGCTCTGGGACCCTGATACAGACGCTGCCTCCCTCCTCAACCCCGGAATGCCAGGTCATCCCGTCCCTTCTCCAGGCAAACACCGCGCTCTCCCATCTGCTTGTCACAGTCTCAAAAATTAGGCCTTTAGAAGTTCATTTGGGTTAAGCATTGCTCGCTTCTGGCAGCTTTTAAAGATGCAGGTTCCTCTTACAGGAACCTATAGTAATTCCCAAACTCTCTGTGCGAATGAAGTTATTCCATCTTTTCCCTCATTAGAAAGGCCCGAGGCAGCGGGAATAAACGAACAGTTAACTCCACATTTACTAACATCCTCGCCGCGCCTCCTCCTCCCTCACCCGCCCCCGTGGTCCAAGTCCTCAGCCTGGCCTTCGGGAATCCTCACCGACGATTTGGGGGAAAGCCTCAGAAAACAGCACAGCAGGAAGCCCGACGTGGAGGAGCCGGTTGGGAGGGACTCAGAGCGGGTGGGCACCCCGCTTTTCCGCGCGAAGCCTCCTCGGTCACCGGCGGATGGCCTCCGTCACTGTCGAGCCCGTGGTGGGGACAGGGCCTGTGTGCGCACACCGCAGGCAATTACGGTACGTTCCGCGGCGGCTCTCGGCCGGCTCTGGCTCCCCCGCGTGTCGACAACCGGAACAGCAGCGGGGCCCCGCGGGCTCCGCCCACTCCCGGGAGAGTTCCGGGGGGACGCCCAGCGCCGAGCAGTCGGGCGCCGAGAAGCTGGACGCTCTCGCCTACCTCTTCCCGGCCGGGTATGTGCTTGCGCTGTTTTCTGAGGCTTTTCCTCAAATCGCTTTCCTTCCCAGCGAGAGAGTCGCCCCCTGGAGGCGGAGTGCCCCCCGGAGTGAGGCCTGGTTGGTGGCTGGACTGACGTCCTTGGCCCTCACCCGGGGCCCAGCACGGGGTCCAGCGCCATGGGCACCACTGCGGAGTTCGCCTTTGGAAAGAGTCACCTCTGGATGCCACTCTCAATTCTCCACTGCTTGCTGTGTGTCCCTGGGCGAAGTATTAATCTCTCTGAGCCTCACTTGCCTCCTCTGTAAAATGGAGCATTTGCCTCACAGGGTTGTCACAATGATTAAATTCGACAGTACGGGGGGCAGGTGAAGAGCCGAAGATAATAACCACCACCATACTGGGGCACCCACTGTGTGCCCCGAACTACTCTAGGCATTTTGAAATAACCCTGTAAAAAAGTATCTTCCTCTACAGATAAAGCAATTGAGTGTCAAAGGGATTTAGTGACATAGCTAGAGAGTGGCCGAGTTAGGATGGGGGAAGACACGGGCACACAAGTGCTCGGAGATGTGGGTGAGGACCAAGTCTGTGAGTTTAGAGGGTGCCCAGGGGCCTGAAAATAATCTGGCCCTGCCTCCCTTTAGGTCATTCACGCTTTCTCCCACTAATGGATTATTCATCACCTTCACATAAGGCTTGAGTGGGCAGGGACCTAAAAGACCATCCAGGCCTATTTCCTTATCGAGAGGGGGAGAGTTGTCCAGGGTCACACAGCTGGGCAGCATAGACCTGGACTGGAGCTTAGGTTTCCCAGCCTGCGTTTCTGCTGCTCCTTACCCGCCTTTGGGTGAGCGATTCTTCAGGAGGATGCTTCTCCCACCTACAATCAAACTGGCCTCTCTGTTTGGGCACCTCTCCAAGGGCTGCCTACTAGCCGCTCCAGACACCACTTGGCCAGAACCTTCTACCACCCTCTCCCACCCCCAGGCACTCCAGGCCTCCCTCATCTCACACAGCTGATGCTCTAAGCAGAGAGGTGACCAGTGCTGGCTCCCAAGTGCTGGTGCAAGACCAACAAATCTTTTACCACTCTGTGTATGTGTGTGTATCTTTTTGTTGTTGTTAGGAAAGGGCTCGCCTAATAGACAGTAGGTCATTAAATATGAAATGTCTGATTTCAAATCAAAAATGTAGTTTATTATATCTCAAACAAGATGCAGTAAGATTAATCAAAGTATGCGCCTAAACTATTGACACAGTTTTGCCATCTTAACGGTAGCTTGTTTATTCCAGCAGCGAAGAAGCCTGAAGAGCGGTGGCATTGAAATCTCGAACGGTGTTTTCCACAGCTTGTTGAGAATTGAATATTTTTTTCTTGCAAGAAGTGGTCCAAAGCCTGGAAGAAGTGGGAGTCAGTTGGTGCAAAGTCTGGTGAATACAGTGGGTGACAGAGAATTTCCAAGTCCAGCTTCTGTAGTTTGAGCAACATTGTTTGTGCGACATGTGGTCGAGCATTGTCTTGCAAGAGGATTGGCCTGTCTCTGTTGACAAATCATGTAACAATATGGTATAGAAATGGTTTGCCTTTATGTGGTGACAGCAAAGAAAGGCAAGCTTCGAGATGATTTCTCTTCTGACACTTGTTTAATGCACGTGGAACCCATCTATCCAACTTCTTTACTTTGCCCATTTGTTTCAAATGGTCTAACATTGTTGGAATAGTAACATGAAAACTTGCTGCTAATTCATGCATAGGTTGAGATGGATTCGCTTCCAGTACAGCTTTCAGCTCATTATCCACCTTGGTCTCAGGTCGTACATGTGGCTCATTTTCAAGATTAAAATCACCAGAACGGAACTCCTCAAATCATCAACATACTGTGCGTTTACGGAACTCATATTTGAAAATAACATGCATTTCTGACTTATCTGTGCTTGCACAAAAATTGCTCTAAAAAAAAATTGAAAGATAATCACAAGCCAAACCATGTGCTTGAAAGACTGAAGATGTATAATACCTTCACAATAAAAATAAAACAAGAAGTGTCAAAGTGAAGTGTCAGAGATATAAACTGCCAAACTTACTAATTCTGTGTCATTTTAGTTTGCATTTCTATCATTACAAGCAAAATTAGTTATCTTTTTGTATGTTGAGGAGCCGTTTCCTTTTTTTTTCTGAGCACAGTCTGTTCTTTAGCTCAATTTTCTGTATGATTATTGGCCTTTTTCTTAAGAGAATTTTAAAACAACTTTTTATTTCTTGTCTTATTAATGTGTGTTCATTACCAAAGAAATTTTAAAATACAGACAAGGAGCAAAGTACCCACAATCCATCTACCCAAATATGCCACTGTGAATCACTTGTTATTAGGTTAGTAAGTATGAAATGTCTGATTTCTTCAATTTGGCTGATTCTGGGTCTGGTGCTGGAAATGTACCAGATGACTCTGGAGTATCTTTTCATATCAGAAGCAGGGAGGCTATCAGAGACTACTATGGTTGAGGCAAAGGGTTCAGGAGCCAAAAATGACACAATTTGAGCATCAATATGGAAAATAACATCAATGGATAAAACACACTGAATGTGATAGAATCCCTACTGTATAGGGATAGTAGAAGAAAACAAATACCACACTGATCACTTCATAGGATGCTTGGAAGCCATCTCATTATTTGGGAAAACTGGGGAATAGTGGAGAACACTATAAAAGAAAAGGACGCCTTTCCAATAAAAACTTTGCCTTGGAGTAATCAAATAGTTGAGGGGGAGGTTTCACTTTTTACAAATGTGCCAGCTAATTAAATTGAGAAAGAATGATAGAAATAGAACATCACCAGTTTTCCAACGCTGGTTTAATAAATGGATTTAGGAAACCATTAATGGCTGCTAACATCACACAAAGGGAGACATTATACACCGTCTAGTGGAAGTACACACCACTGCTATGAAAGCAGCCTTGCCAAAACTCTTACGTCTTTTGATCAATATACCAATTTGTAGGAAATACAGGAGGCAAAGGAACATGTTAAATGACACTTTGGGGAAATGATCAGCAAAATCTAGATTGTGGGAATCTCTACGGGACAAATGACTCAGTATTTTCTTTTTTTTTTTTGAGACAGAGTCTCACTCTCTTGCCTGGGGCGAGTGCCGTGGCGTCAGCCTAGCTCACAGCAACCTCAAACTCCTGGGCTCGAGCAATCCTACTGTCTCAGCCTCCCGAGTAGCTGGGACTACAGGCATGCGCCACCATGCCCGGCTAATTTTTTCTATATATTTTTAGCTGTCCGATTAATTTCTTTCTATTTTTGGTAGAGACGGGGTCTCGCTCTTGCTCAGGCTGGTCTCGAGCTCCTGAGCTCAGGACGATCCGCCCGCCTCGGCCTCCCAGAGTGCTAGGATTACAGGCGTGAGCCACCACGCCCGGCCCATGACTCAGTATTTTCAACAAATAAATTGCAAGAGAGAAAGAGAGAGAGAGAGAGAGAGAGGGAGAGAAGAGACATGTATATGCAACTTGTGGATTAAAAAAGACTTAAGGCCGGTCATGGCTCACGCCTGTAATCCTAGCACTCTGGGAGGCCGAGGCAGGAGGATCACTTGAGCTCAGGAGTTCGAGACCAGCCTGAGCACAAGCAAGACCCCGTCTCTACTAAAAATAGAAAAATTAGCTGGGTGTGGTGGCGCATGCCTATAGTCCCAGCTACTTGGGAGGCTGAGGCAGGAGGATTGCTTGATCCCAGGAGCTGGAGGTTGCTGTGAGCTAGGCTGACGCCACGGCACTCTAGCCTAGCCCCGGCAACTGAGTGACACTCTGTCTCAAAAAAAAAAAAAAAAAAAAAGACTTAAGAAACCAACCATTTTAATATATGAATCTTATTGAGATTCTGATTTGGAAAAACTATAGTGCACATACATACGTATATACATACATACTTACATATGACCATTGGGGAAAGTTGAATACTGACTGGATATTTTATGATATTAAGAAATTATTGTTAATTTTAGGTATAAAAATGGTAATGAGGTTATATTAGTAAAGGAGTTTTTTTTTAATTTTTTTTTGAGATAGAGTCTCAAAAATTATATTTATGAATTTACTTCAAAATAGTTCAGGAGGAGAAGGAAGTTAGCCACGGATTATTAATTACTAAAGCTGGGCGATGAGTATGTGGGGTTTAGTATATTATTCTCTCCACCTTTGTATATACTTGAAATTTTCTTTTTTTTTAGAGAAAGGGTCTTGTTCTGTTGCCCAGGCCGGAGTGCAGTCGCTTGATCATAGCTCACTGCAGCCTCCAACTCCTGGCCTCAAGCGATCCTCCTGCCTCAGCCTCCCAAGTAGCTGGGACTACAGGCATGCACCACTGTACCTGGCCTGAAATTTTTCATAATAAAATTATTTTATAAAACTCATTTCTCTTAGATAAGGCAAATGTGGCAAAATATTAATATGGGGTACTATTCTTTCAACTTTTCTGCAGGTTTGAAACTTTTCGAAATGAAATATTAGGGAAAAAATTCATATTTTGTCCTGATATTTCAGCCCAGCCGGAGGCCTCACAGTCCAGACCTCAGGCCATTCTGAGCCGTTCTTTCGGACTGGCAGGAGTTTCACGGTCACAGGCCATCTGAGAGATCAGCCCCCAATCCCAGCAAAGGCAGAGGTAGGAGTAAAATCCAGGGCCATCTGGACCCCATCCAAATGATGCCTGCACGATCTGGCCTCCCATCAACTTGGGGAGTCATGTCGTCGCCACTGTCCCTCTCGTTATCCCGCCCTCCTTCTTCTCCTGCGATTTAACGGTGAACAAAAGTGCTTAAAGGGAAGTGGGGGAGGTAGATAAGCAACAAAACAAATAGATGTTCATGCAGCTTGTTCACGAGCATTGAACTGTGAGTCTTCAGAACCTCTGAAGGAGGTGACAGGCTGCTCCTGGGCACCCAGGAGGGCTGTGAGGTGACGGGGGAGATCTGGTGGCAGGAGGGTTGAGCAGACGAAATTACTCTGCATGAAAACTGAGGCTGGGCAGAGGATATCTGGGTGTGGCAAAGAGAAAGAGTCTGGTTAGAGAGGCAGAGAAGGAGATCTGAGAGGAGAATGGGGCCCTGTGGGATGAATGGGCCTTTGGGGAAAGGGATGTTGAAAGAGGGTTTTTAGGCAGTTTCACTGTGTCTGAACTTTCCTGAATACCTTACCACTTTAAAAATAATGGCTTGCATTATTTTTTAAGGCTTTTGGAACCAGACTTGTGTTTCTTTTGAGTATGAAATGACAGGATGATGCGCTCTGAGTGGGAACAGATGGACCCATTGTTATTTGAGGGTCACAGACTTACAAATTATGGCTGTGCTCTGGAGGAAAAGATAGGCTACTGTGAGAGGGACAGAGAGGATGAGTTGGCACAATTAACACTGGGACATTGACACTTAGGCTAGTCTCAAAAAATGACAAGGAGCCAGCCATGGGGAAAGGGTGGGGAAGAGATGTTCCAAGTAGGGGGAATAGCAAGTGCAAAGGCCCTGAGGCAGGACAGAGGAGTTTCATCCTGCTGGAGGAACTTTCACAAGCTTAATTTTACTGTTTTTTTTTCTCATTCTTGGAGGATGAAAAATAATGACATTTGAAATGATATGCATCATTACTAAGGCACAGAGCTGACAGGGTAAAATGATATGCAGAACATATAAATGACTATAATTGACATTACTTTTCCATAGTCAAACCACATTTTCCATCTGTTTCTCCTCACTTGGCTATTTCCTCATTATTATTATTAATATTATTTTGCTATCCTTTAGAAATGACCTCATTATTTCTAATCACTGTTAAGGTCAGTCCTCTCCCTCTGTCACACACTCTCATGCAGCCCTCATTCCTGGTAAGCACAGGTCGGGAGCCACTCCTCATTCCCTGCCCCAAGCCCCAGTGCTGTGTTCTCAGGGCTCTCTCTCTCCATCCGGGCAACCCTGCCGGTCTCTGAATTACATGTCATTCCTGTCCCTCGCCTCCACATGTCCCTGATGCCAAGGGGGTGTGGGCAGCATGCATATGGAGCTGGGTACTGTCTGCTTTCAGCGTGACATGCGGGTCGCTGTAGTGTATGCATATGTGTGCATGTGTACACATGTAAGGCAAAGGCCAGGGATTTGGGTGAAAAATGGCCCCTGCATCCTGGCTTCTTTCCCCCAAATATCTTCTTCCAAACGCCCCCAGGTAGAGCAGTGTGAACACCCAAAGGCCTGGGGCTTTGTCCAAAGTGGCCCACTGGATTTTGCATCCTACTCCCTAGCGTAGCCATGATAGTTTTAATAAAAATGCAACTTTCCCACCCCTTCCTCAAGCATCATGTAAAATTGAGGTTCTGACTGTGGTGCCCTGTGTCCCTGGTCCCCACTGTGTATCCCAGGGAATGGGCATGCTTGGGGGAGGGCACTTCAGGAGGTGGAGCGGGCCAGGGTGCCCTGCAGATCTGGGCTCCTCTGAGGACAGAATGTCGGCAGAGACCCCAGACTCCCAGCAAGTGGCCCTGGGGACTTTGAAGGGATGGCGCCCACCATGGTGAGGTGATAAGGCCCATCATGGACTATGTCCTGAGACTGGCTTGTGCCTCTCCCCTGCAGGGCAGGCACAGAAGCAGGCATCCACAGCTCTGCTCTCAATGAGAGTGGCTGCAGAGGTAAGGGCCCAGTGACACTGGCTTTGGGGACACATGCTGGGTTTGAATTGGCCACTTACTGGCTGTGACCTCAGACCTATGACTCACCCTCTGTGCATGGATGGGTCTTGATTTTCTCCCTGTAAATGAGGCTGATAATAGCATCCATCTCTCAGGGCTGTTGGGAGGAATGAATGAGATAATGGCAGTAAAGGACTGACACAGTAGCTAATACACGGAGATTAGACCTGCTCAGAGAAAACAGAGACAAAAAGCCTGAAATAATGGACTGGAATGAAGTGCTGTGGGCAGACTAGAGCAGCACTAGTCATATTTTTTTGCACGCAGGAATCATCGGAGATCTTGTTAAAATGCAGATTCTAATTCAGTGGGTCTGGAGTGGGGTCTGTTATTCTGTCTTTCTAACAGAATGTCACACAAATAATAAAAGAACATGAAATCAGCTAGGTAGATTGGGAAACACGTCACAGATCTATTTTGTGTATATAAAAAAACCCCAACAAACTCTAATTTCTCAAGAGATGAAGTAAGAACAAAGAAAAGCCGGGACGAGCACCTTATGGAGAAGCCCGCTGCCAGTGCTGGGGCCCCTCAACCCCTGGCTAGCTGTTGGAGAGGGATCACTGTGCCATGTCCAACCATGGACCATCTGGGCTGGATGTCTCTCAGACCCACCTCTACCTCAGTGGTCTTACAGGTGAGGAGCCTGAGGTGCACAGAGGGGAAGGGACTGACGTAGATCACCAGCTGGTAATTGTGGCTTCTGGGAAGGTTTCCTAAGAAGCTGGGGCTGGGGGAGGGATGCTGTAGAGTTGAACTTGAAGGATGGGAAGGGGTTGGAAAGAATGGGCCAGGTTGGTCCAGACTGAACTGGTAGTGTGGTGCATGAGTTTGGGTCTAGCCTCTGCCACTTACTTGTTGCCACGACTTCAAGAAGTTACTGATTCTGTCTGAGCCTTGGTTTCCCCATCTATTAAATGGGTACTGCAATGTTTGTCTTGCAGAATTGTGGTGGGGATTAAGTGAGATAATGAATAAAAAATCCCTGGCAGAATGTGGGAGCACAGGGCCGAGGAGGAGAGAGGAGGGCTCCTAGAGGAAGCCCGTAAGACGTCAGGGCCACGGACATTAAGGATGGCAGCTGGGCAGCTGCTCCCTGCACCTCTGCTCCCATCCACCTGGGAGGCCAGGGCATGGAGAGTGACCAGCTATCTGCTATCTGCCCACTTTGAGTCCATCAAAGTCCTGTCCACCTGCGAGATGCTCACGTTGTGGCTCTTGAATCAGACATCTGGGTTAGAACCCTGGGCCTGCCAGTCACAGTGTGAGGTGGGGAGAGTTATTAGCCCACTCTGTGCTTCAGTTCCTCCCCATAAAGCGAAGAGGACAGGACCCATTGCATAGTTTGGTTTAGAGGACAAAAGGACATAACCCACACAAGGTGCTTGGCTCAGGGCTCATTAATTGTTAGCTATTATCATTATTACTTTTCAAAGGCTATTCCAAATACCTCTTCCTTCAGGAAGCCTTCCTGAACTGTACCCTATGGTTTATTGACTGAAAAATGTTCTTCCTCTTCTCATTCCCAAAGAACTAGGAACTACACCTATCATGGCTTTGCTGGCTTCTTGACTTGGGGTAGAGATGTCTGGAACCCCACTACCCTTAAATTTAAAGAAGCTATAAATGCCTTAAAGCCTAAAATGCAAAGACGTAACCCAGGGTCTGAAGTACAACCCATTTTGTTGTGTTTAATGTGCATCTTTTTGTCTGCATGTGTCTTTGCGATCTTCCTCGTTTTGTGTACATGCATTTTAAATATTTTTATAGGTATTGTGTCTCATTGGTTCTTTTACTTTTTCTGCCCAGCACTAGGTGCTTAAATCTGCATTGCCACGAATACACTTTGTCTCTTACTTCTAGTGCTGCACACGGCCACACGTTACCTCTCTACTCTCACAGTGATGAACTCGCAGGTTGCCTCCAAATCCCGAAACCACAAAACAACACAGCAGTGCACATCCTCCTGCATGTCCCTTTACGGGCCTGCAACGGAATTTCAGGGATCCGTATCTAGGAACTGGATTTTAAGGTTCTCTGTGGTTAATTCCCCTTATTCCTGCCAGACTGTTTTCCAGAATGACAGCCACCTGCTGCGGTAGCTCCACATTCTCCAGCCACATTTGGCATTATCTAGCTTTCTCATTTTTGCCAGTCTAATTAGTGGAAGTGATATCTCATTGTCATTTTAACTTGACTTTTCTGATCACAAAGAAATCTGACCATCTCTTCCTGTGCTTGCAGATCTGCTGGGGTTGCGGTTCCTCAAATGTTGCCTGCTCAAGTCCTTGGGGTCTGACTTTCTGCGCCTGGGGACCAAGGCCCCCAGAGTCCTGGGCGTCGGGTGGAGTGGGGTGTGCTTGCCGATGCCTCCCGCGCAGCTCCCGGGGCGCTGGGAGGGCTCCTGGCGAGGAGACATGCCCAGGGGCCCCTGCGGGCCCGGCGTGGCCCCCACCCGCCGGACTCTGGCCTGGAAGGCGCCGGCCGAGGGCGAGGGCAGGTCGAAGGAGCAGGAGGAGCGTCCCGCAGCCTGGTCCGGGGCGTAGGCGGCCACTGCCGCTGCGCCGGATCAGGCGGGGACGAGGGTCGGCAGGGCGGGCGCCCCCTCCCTCGGCTCGGCGCCCCCTCCCCTCTGCTCCCCAGCCCCGCCCCGGCGGCCGCGCGCGTAGTGCCGGGGACCAGCGCGCTCCGGGCTGCGGCGCGGGGGGATGGAGGAGGAGCTGGCGTGGGAGACCCGCGGCCGTGAGTCCGCGCGCTGCCGGGCCGGGCGCCGGGGGCTGGGGGTCGGGCCGAGGCCGAGAGGACCCCCGCATCCGCACGGGGGCGGCCAAGGATGAGGTTGGCGCGGTCCGCGTGGCCACCTCGGTCTTGGGCTCTTTCGTGGCTCCGAGGGGAACGCGCACCGGGCCGAGGGGACATTGGCCGCGCATCTGGGACTCGGGGGCGCCGCCCGCCTGGCGAGCGGGGAGCCGCGGCTGAGGAGACATTAACTACAAATAATAAAGGTACTAGCGACCCTTCGTTGAGTACTGTACTCGTCCCACTCACAGGTGGGTTGAGGCCTTGAGGCAGCACAAGCACGTCATTTGATCTTCACTGCAGCCATATGGGTAAACCTGTTATCTCCATTTTGCAGATGAGAAAGCCGAGGCACGGGGTGGTTAAGTGAGTTGTACAAGGTCACACAGCCATTAAGTGGTAGGATGCTGAAGGCCCCTGCTCCCCCAGAATGTTGGGGCTGGGTAGGGAGTGGAGAGCATGTCAGATGGGGAAGCAAACCCACAGTGGGTGGCTGCATGTGGGATGAGGGCACCTCAGGGCCTCCCTCAAGGAGTGTGCCAGTGCCAGGGCCTCTAGGCCAGGCAGCTGCATGTGTGTGGGCCTCGGCTGGCCTGGGGGATCTTTGGCTACACTGCCTGGGAGTGGGGAGGGAGGATTGTCCCCACTGTGAGTCCTCGATTCTGCAGCCCTGGCTGAGCCCTGACAGCTGAAGCCAGGGGCTCTCTCCGAATCCCTATGGTGCAGCTCACCAGGCTCCTGTGAGACCTACAGTGTCCAAAATGCTGAAGTAAACTATCTACTCAGCTGAGGGGCGGTGTTGGGGCTGGGGGGCTGGATCAGGTGCTAATTGTGTCAAAGGGAGGACGGGGTTCTGCCTGGGGCAGAGATCACTTGCGTGGGCCTGCAAAGCGTGTAACAACGCAGCCTTGGGGTGTGTGGAAGGGAATTCTGGGTGGAGGACACAGCCTGGGCCCAAGCTCAGCGGCCGGAGAGCGCAGTGGGTACTGCACGTGGCCAGAAAGAGGGTGCATGGGGGAGGTGAATGAAGAGATGAGACTGGACTGGATTTCGTTCTCACTTGACCTTGGCTGGCCGGGCTCTGTGCAGTGTCTTCTGGCTCTCCATTGAGACTCTTGGCTGTCTCAACAGAGACACAAACCCAGCCATTCCCTGTGAGCTTCAGCTAAGGTAGAGGGTGCCAGAGCCCGAAGAGACTCATCCAGAGCCTTTTCTTCACCCTCCCCCAGTTTTACAACTGAAGAAACTGAGACTCTCCACCAAGGGGGTATGAGTAGCCTAGGATGCCCCTGCTGGAAAGTGGCAGAGCAGGTACTGGAACGCACGCCTCTGTGAGCTCACACCTGAAGCCACAGCGCTTTCCAAACCTGGATCATGAGGTTAAGAAAAGGAAAGCTTGAGACACAGTGTCACCTGAGATGCTTTGGTTCTGAGAGGGGCTCTTCTAAAGCCTGTTATGTTATCTTGAGAAGGGCCCCTTTTCACCTGCACGGTAAGCAGACCCCTTTGGGACAGGGTAAGGGTGGAGTCATCGATGGGGACCACACTCAGAAGGTGGTCTTTCTCCCGAGCACCCTCCCCCTCTGAAGTATTGATGTGAAGCTGCCTGTCCCTTGGAGCCTCTTTCCTGCCATTGACCTGAGCTTATATTTTGGTTTTCTAGGGGACTAATGAATCTTAACTGGGGTAGCATCTTATAGTTCACGGCCTCCAAAGAGATTTAATGAGTTGAGCATCACTCATGCATTCAACGAGTATGTGCCATGGCCTCAATTTGGGTATATAGCAGTTAAAAAATCAGACAAAAATCCCCCATCCCATGGACTTATACTGGAATGTGATAAGCAGACAATAAACCTAATAAATATGTAAATATAGCATATGCCATGGCATATGGAGAAAAACAATGCAGGGAGGTGGGAAGGGAGTATGTTTCCCATGGTTGGGGCTTCACTGGCTCAGAGGGCCCTAAATGAAGGAGGCCCCACAACCTCCAGGTTTGTGGCCTCCAGAATTTATTTTCTGACTCTTTGCCTTGGAGGAATAATAGTGATGATGATGATGATGATAGTGGTGGTGGTAGGCACAGACACCGTGCTAGGGGCTTTTCATGTCTTATTTCTTATAATTATAATGACACTGCAGGGCAGCTCACATCACCATTTCGTAAATGAGGAAACCGAGGCACTGGGTAATGGAGTAATCTAAGTGACAGAGCCAGGACTTAGTTCAGCCAGAGTTGAACCCAGGGCCATGTGGTTGCCCTAGGGCAGCAGATGTGAGGTCTGCAGGTTGTATCCGTGAGGTCCTAGAAAGCCTAACACCCTCTACCCCATCTGGAAAGCTGTGTGGAAACTATCTAGAAAAACAAACTGCATGGCAGGCCCGTCCGTTACCAAGGTGCATCCTAGCCTTCCCTGCCAAGACCCTGGTTACCTGTCCGTGGATATACAAAGAGGCTGGGTCCAGACATTCGCACTGGACCAAACGTGCAGGATGTGGGTTTGGCAGCTATAAAACTGCAAGATGACTTGCCCTACTGTGCGAAGGGCCAGGAAATATTTGTCCTCTGTGCTAGTATGTTTGAGCCCTTCTGGAGGAGGGACAGGTATCCATTAGTCTGGGGGTTATTAGTGTCACTCATAGAAACAGAGGTTTGTGGATTCCTCCCTGTGCCCAGCTTTGGGCCTGCTGTCATCCGTGGTGGATCAGAAAGGGTCAGGTGTGGCCAGTGCCCCCAAGGAGCTTATGGTCTAGCCAAGGAGACCAGACATGCTCACAGTCAAGAGCAGTCAGGATGATGGCAGCAGGGGCATCTGGTGGGATGAGCCTCAGAGCATGTCACCAGTCCTGGGTCCTCCTGGCTCAGACACTCACCTGCAGAAAGACACTGAGCCCACAGCTGCCGGTGATGGGGGTTGGCAGGGGGAGCTCCGAGGTTCCCTTTAGTCTGACACTCTCTGAGATAAATGTGCAGTGACGGGGGCGAGAAGAGCACAGAGAAGGCAAGTCGGGGTGGGCCTCAGAGTGGGGAAGTGAACTGCTTAGGATGCAGGGATGGAGGAGAAGAGGTGGGGGAACGAGGAAATGGAAGGTGCGCAAGTGGGGTTATTGTGCCTCTGGCCTTGCCTGGCGCTGGCACACAGTAGGTGGCTCAGTAAATCCTGGCTGTCTTCTACAGTCAGAGCTGTGGAGAAGGTAGTTGCTGACTCCACTGGGACATGAAAACTGGATGATGGGCACCCCGAGGGGCATGAGGGGCACACACCTGGGCCGCTGTGGATGGTCTTGCCCGCACTCTCCCACCCTCAGGGTTTCGCCACATCCTGGCCGTGTGGACGTGGGGTGAGTTGGTAAGGAAGAGCAGCCAGTCTGGGGAGGCCCCTGACCTTGAAAGGGGGGAGAGCCATCCCCCTTTCCCCCCATTCCCAGGTGGAAGACCACCTCCCAGGGAAATGTTCAGGGGCAGAGAAGGGCTGTTCACCTCTCCCCTCTGCAGTGCCCTTGTGATACAGTGTGGGGCACCCTCACCCTCATCCCGCACCCCCTTTCCTCCCCCAGTGCTTCCTCTGGAGAGGCAGCTCCACGAGGCCGTCCGCCGGAACCACATTGGGAGGATGCAGGAGCTGATCGGGAGGAGGGTTAACGTCAGGGCCAGAAACCACGTGCGTAATGGGCTCCTCCAAATCTGGGGCACCTGGGATAGTGCCGTGGTAATGCCGCCACACAGAGGGGACACTGCCTTGGGCTGGAGACAGACACATTGGCATGTATGAACTTGGAGGGATGCTCAGCCTCTGGCCTCTGTCTGTGTCTGTGTCGTCCGAGGGCTTTTAGGCTTAGAGTGGTTGGGGCCTCACCCAAGGTCAGGGTCAGGATTCCAAGCCAGGCTTGGGCAATTCTAGAGGTCAAACTCTTAAC
>RJWJ010032278.1:0-18640 GCA_004363605.1 Indri indri
ATGGGCAGAGGTTAAAGCAAAGAGTGGTCACAGTTCCTACAGGAGCGTGGGCAGAAGTTAGACACTTTCGCGTCTGCACGTCTTTTCCTGTCTGGCAACGTGTCTTTCAGGCATCGTCTTTGCTCTGAAATTTTCCATCACTACCTAATCCCAAGCAAAGTTCATCATTTTTTCCGCCATTCTGTTTCTGTACCTCACAGGCGCTACTGCCAGCCCGTGCATCACCCGTAATATCTGTTTATATGTTTTGCTTCTGGGTAGTCCCAAGGCTCACAAACTCAGACACCATCCAGGGGCCAGAGAGGAAAGGCAAGTGGGTGAAGCTGCTAGGTTTAAGAGAATAAGCACGACAGCTACTCGGGAGGCTCAGGCAGGATTGCTTGAGGTCAGGAGTTTGAGACCAGCCTGAGCAAGAGTGATACCCCATCTCTCCTAAAAATAGAAAAAATTAGCCAGGCGTGGTGGTGCGCACCTGTAATCCCAGCTACCCAGAAGGCTGAGGCAGGAGAATCTCTTGAGCCCAGGAGTTTGAGGTCGTGAGCTAGGTTGACATCAACCACGGCACTCTAGCCCAGGTGACAAAGCAAGACTCTGTCTCAAAAAAAGAAAAAAAATTTAAAATGGAGATGATTATAATAGTATCTACCTCAAAAGATTGTTGTGAGATTTAATGAATTAATGAATAGGAATTTCTCAGAACAGTGCCTGGCACATTGTTCTTAATAAGCGTTAGGTGTCATAGTATAATACAAAACATATTTGGTCTTTGTCCCTGGTTCTTGGCACAGAACCTATAAAACCCTTGGAATTTCCTGAGTGATAGGAGTGTCTTTCTTTATTCATAAGCCCCTTTCTATCACACCTGAGTTTACCCTAATAAGGTGACTTAGGTGGGGCCCCTAGATCTTGGCATAGGGCTGGTCACTAGAAAGACCAAGTGATTAGAAGGTTTGAACTTTCAGACCCACCTGCTGACCTCTGGGAATGGGGGTGCTGAAGACCGAGCTCTGTAAATATTCTTGAACAATGAGGTCCAGAGAGCTTCCGGGCTGGTGAACACATCCAAGTGCAGGGAGGGTGGCGCAGCCCAACTCCACAGGGACAGAAACTCCTGCACTTAGAACTCTTCCAGACCTCACCCTACGTACCCCTTCGTCTGGCTGTTCATTTGTATCCTTTATAATAAACCCATAAACATAAGTAAAGTGCCTTCCTGAGTTTGGTGAGCCATTCTAGCAAATTATCGAAACTGAGGAGGGAGTTATGGGACCCCCCAATTTATAGGCCCTTGGTCAGCAGTATGGGTGGGTGGCCAGAGACCTGTGACTGGCATCTGAATTAAGGGCAGTCTTGTGAGACAGAGCCATTAACCTGCAGGGTCTAAGCTAAGTGCTGGTAGTTAGTGTCAGAATTGAACTGGATTGTGGGCCACCCAGCTGGTGTGAAGAATCGGTTGGTGTTAGAAACCATCCCAGAGGCTGTAATTAGTGAGTGTGTTCAGTGCTCTAACTTGAAAGGAGGGGAAATTATTAGGTTTAACATTCAGCTATCTTATGAGTGAACTTTCTCAGAAGCCGTCGCTGTTTTAACCCACAGAGGGACTAATGGTGGGAGATTCATTCGCTGACTAGCCTTGGTTTAGGTGAGGGGAGGGGAGGGACTTCTTAACACCCCATAAATCTCATCACTTCAGCCGCACCTGCTGTGTCTCTGTCTAGGGCTGACCATGATCCTGCCTTCTCACTCAGGAAGCATGGGTTTGCTCTGAATCATCTCTGTCCTTTTTTTCTAGATCCTACTTTGTTTTCCCCACAGCCTTTCCCTGGTCCAGGGGTTAGGCATCCTTCATGGTGACTATTCCAAGTCCCTCCTGATGTCATTCCCTGCTCCTAACCCCCCAAACTTCTTGCCAAAGATGTTTCTATCCGTTTCTACGACTGGATTGCTTTCTCCCTTAGAACCTTGACTTTCCGCCAGGCGCGCTGGCTCACGCCTGTAATCCCAGCACTCTGGGAGGCCGAGGCGGGCAGATCGTTTGAGGTCAGGAGCTCCAGACCAGCCTGAGCAAGAGCGAGACCTGTCTCTACTAAAATAAACAGAACCTTGACTTCCGAGGGGTAAGGAGGGCACAAGATGTGCTGGACCCTGAAGCCAGGAAAAGGGAATGATGGCTGTGCCATCGTTCATTCACCACGCATTTGCCGATTCCTGCCAAGACCTAAGCCCTGTGGCATATAGAGATAATTCATAGACGGTCGCTGTCCTCATAGACCCAGTCCACTGGAGAAATAGAAACAAAATCATACAAGTACAGCAAATCCTACTGAAAGTATCCATAGAGGTAGCATGGCTGCATGTGAGCCGAAAGGAGAGCCACCTCCCCCAGGTTGCAGAGTGTCAAGGAAGGCCTCCACAGGGGTGACAGCTGAGCTGAGATTTGAAAGATGAATGGGAGTTCTCCAGGCTACGAACTTGGATGGGAAATGCATTCTGGTCAGAAAGAACAGCATGCTCGAAGCATGGAAGTGTGAGACAGCATGGTGTGTGCATGAATTCTTCAGCCTAGGACCTGGGCTCAGTGGGAATGACGCAGGGGCAGAGGTTAGTTCTGCTGAGGCCAGACAGGACATCCCTGGTCCCATAGGACAGACTTACGAGTGAGTCAGCTGGGCCTTGGAACAGGATGTTACCAGCATGACGTGACATAGTCAAGAGCCTTGCAGGACTGGTCACAGCCCCAGCAGAATCCACTGTTATTATAAGGATTACGTGAGAGAATGTATGTCAAGAGCCTGGCTCAGAGTAAGCACTCAATACATGGTAGCTATTATTATTATATGATTATTGAATTGCATTGTTAGCTCTGCAGAGGGAACTGGCAGAGATTCTATCTGGAAAGAGGCCCTGCAGGGGATCTGTTAGAGAACGTCACATCTGGGCTGAGCCTTATTCTTTTGTGAGAAATGGAGTTTTTGGAGAATCTGATGAAAGCTGTGGACCCTCTCCCCGGAAAAATGCACATCTGCTCCCACGACAGTCTGCATATTATTTCAGGGACTACACAGACTCCTGGAAGCCCGTCTAGTCATGGAACTTGGTTGGACACAGCTGTTATTTGCCAAGCATGGCTGAGAAAAGTTCCCACTGTTATCCCAGTTGATTATTCCAAGTGAAAACCTCAGCGCATGGAGGATATTCAACTCTGAGAATATCCTGTGTGTTTTAAAATACAAAGTGGCATTTGGAGGAATCGGTGGAGGAGCGAGACCTGTGAAGAAACCATCCCGATAGTCCAGGGAGAAGACATGGCTGGCTTTGCAGGCATGTGACCTTTGCAGTCACGCAGGGTTCTCTGTGGTCTTAGTTTAATGCTCTGTTATGTTGCCACCTTGAAGCAATTCTTGATTTTTAACAAGGAGCCTTGCATTTTCATTTTGCACTGGGCCCCACAAATCATGTAGCCCGTCCTGGAAGAAGATAATGATGCATTTGAGTGCTTACTATGTGAGCAGCAAACAAGTGACGGTGCTGGAATTAGAACCCAGGTTGTTGGAGTCCAGAACTGTGAGTTTTAACCTACATTATATCATCCTGCCTGCCCTGGGAATCAAGAGGGCTAGAGAGAGGGGAGAGGAAGGAAAAGAGCAGGAAACCTGGGTGTCTCCCACAGGGACACTCTGCATGCCTCTGCCGCCCCTTCCCTCCTGTTGTCCTCTGCATCAATGCCATTTCCTCAAGGGGGCGTTTCCTGGTCTCCAAACCTAAATTATGCCCTTTATTCTCTCTTTAAAGTACTCATCAGAACTTTTATTATGTGCTTATTTGTATATTTACTTGTTTTAATGACAATCCCTCTCTAGACTGCGTGTTCAGTGAGGGCAGAGACTTTGGTTCATTCTGTTACTCACGGCGGAGAACCTGGCACAGGGTAGGTATTTCATAAATATCAGTTGGAAAGTACAGTTTACTGAATTTAATGACAGACCAGTTATCATTGCAGGGAAGCCCGGGGAATGACCCAGGGATTTCCACTTGGGGGGATGCTAATCGCCAAGGTGCCTCTAGGAAGTCAGGAGTGGGACGGGGAAGACTAAATGGATTTGCCGTGTGTCCAGTTCGAGTGTTTTTCTGGGTGGCTTGGAGAAGGCAGTCTTCTGCTGGCAAAACTTTTCTGGCCGCCTTCCCACTGCAACTCAGATTAGGGGCTGCCCACAGTCCCCTGGACAGACGCTGCCGTCATCCATCTCGCCGGCATGCTCTTGAGAGCCTTCTGTTCCCTGGACTGTGAAACTCCATGGATCTGGAACAGTGCTGCCAGTCTCCTCCTCTCTGGCTCCCTGGGCCCCGGGAGTGTGTATGCAGTCAGAGCTCAATAAATGCCAGTAGAAGGAAAGAGGGAAGGAGGACAATGTGGCCACTCAGGGAGGCTGGGCTGAGAGCAGATCTGGGAATGGAGATGCAAATGGAGGTCCAAGTTGGAACCCTGGAGCCCTGGAGACAGGCGGAGCAAGGACTGCTCCGGCACCCTGGGGAGGCCAGGCACACGGCTAAGTGCTTAATTCACAGGACTGCGTCTCATCTTCGCAGCGACACTAAGGAGACACTATTGTTCCTACTCTGTTCATGAGAGAACTGAGGCCCAGAGAGGTGACACGATTCGCCCAAGGTCACACAGCAAGTGAGCAGCGAAGTCGGGATTTGACCCAGGGCTGGCAGCCCCAAGCCGGCACTCTTCCCACCTCACTCCCTGCCTCTCCTCCCGCCTCCACCTCCTCACCCCTTCTCCCCTCCCCTCCCGCGACTGCCCCGCCCCAGCCCTCCTCTCCCCTCCCCTCCCTCCTCTCGGTGGCGGCTGCGGAGCCACGTGGTGGGGCCGGGAAGCTGCGGCGGCCGAGCGCCCGGGCGGCTGCCCCAGCTGGGCAGTGCTGCTGTGCGCCGCGCCGCGCCCGGTGCCTGCGCTCCCGCCCTGCGCTCCCCGCCAGCCGCCCCGGGGCAGGAGGCGCGCCTGACGGCCGGCCCGCCAGACAAAGGAGGCGCGGCGCGGCGAGCCAGCGCGGCGGACGGACCATGGACTCGGAGCGCGGGCGGCCGGCCCCAGCCCCGGGGACCCGACGCTCCCGGGCCCGGCCCTAGGCGCCCGGCCCCGCCGCCCGGGACGCCCAGCGGGGAGGACGCGGAGCCCGCGCGGCGCGGAGGAGGCGGCGGCCGCGGAGCCAGGGGTCGCCGCGGCGGGCGGCCCCTGCGGCCCCCGGAGCCATGGGCAAGTGCAGCGGGCGCTGCACGCTTGTCGCCTTCTGCTGCCTGCAGCTGGTGAGCGCCGCGCGCCCGGCGGTCGGGGCAGGGTGGGGCACGGCGGGGCGCGGTCCCGGGGCGTGCGGGTCGGGTGTGTGTCTTCGCGTGTGTGTCTGGCGCGAGTGCCCGGGTGGGGGGTGGCCTGGAGTCTCGGAGCGGACGGGCGGAGCCTGCTCCTGCTGGCCCGGCTGCCTCTTTGTGTGCGCTTCTCCCCGCTGTGCCCGGCGCTCCCCAGGTCCCCGAGTGCGTCCTGCGCGCGAGTCCCCTGCCCGCCGGGCGCCTGGGGCTCCACGCGTCTGGCTCACACTGTGCGAGTGGCCCCCTGTCGCGGGATGCGCCGTGGGACTGTGGCTCTCTGGGACTGGGGGTGTGTCTGGGGCTGATCCGTGGATCCGTTGAGGTCTCTGCCGTGGGTTTCCCTCTAGATCGCTCGTTTGCTTGGGTCTCTGGTCTCCGCCCCTGTGTGAGTGTTTCTCACGAAGTCTCTGCTCCTGTGTGTGTCTCTCTGGGTTTCTCTTTGGCGTGTCTCTAGATCTCTGACCATTTCTGGTCCATGTTCATCTGTGTGTGCTCGGGTCTTAAGACTCCGAAACCCTTCAACCCTCCTTTGTGCTGTTTCTCTCTCCCTCCGTCCTCCCCGCTAACTGGGCAGTCCTGGGGATGGAGCCACTTCCCTGGAGATGGTCACAAGGAGCTGCCAGGTCCTGGGCCAGCCTGGACCACCCCCCCCAGCTTTGGTCCAGCCACTGTGGCTGTGGGTGTTCCATCAGTTATCAGGTCCACCAGAGCAGCTCCTCTGCCGGGGCTGGCTCCAGTGGGGGTCGGGGGAATACTCGGGTGCCCTGGGGAGGGTCAGTACATCTGAGGACACTATGCCTAGCCCCAGCATAGGGAACGTGGGCCCTTGCCTCGGAGAGGTCAGAGAAGTGAATTTGGGGACCGAGGGGAGACAGTTCTGCCCTTCAAGTCAAGCAGGTACATTCATTCGGGAGGGTGGTTAAGGGGAGGCCAGGGTTCTCCTGCCTGCCCTGGAGCTGAGGCCCAGACTAGGGGGTTGAAGCTGTGCTCCTCCTCCCTTAGGCAGAGGTGCGTGGGGAACTCCGTGGTGGGACTCCGGTCTGAGTGTGAGCTGGGGCAGCCTGAGCCTCACTCATACTGGACCCCATGCCCTGGGTTTCCGCTCCTGCCTGCACCCATGCGTGTTCCCCACCACCGGTGCCAGCAGTAATGTAGAGTGAAGCTTTGAGCCTGGATGTCCGGACCCCCTCATTCATCGTGCTTCTGTCCTCTCGGGGACACCAGCTCCAAACATGCCATCCACAGACTTATCTTCCTGGGCAGTAGTAAAAATAGCCCCAGCTCTGAAGATTGTAGCCTTGCTCCCAGCCATAGGGACCGGGCAAGTGACTTCCCCTCATTGGGCCACCTCACTCTGCTTGTCTGTAAAATGTTCACCTGAGGGCTGCAGAGGGGATTAGTTAAGATCAGGTAGAATGGAAACTCCAGAAGGGTAGAGATTGTCTGTTTTGTTCCTTGCTAAATCCCCAGCAGCTGAAACAGTGCCTGACATTCCACTAATATTTGTGAAATAAATGAATGAATCAGTTATTTGGCACCTCCTGGCTCATAGTGGAAACATCTTCCTTTATCTACTTTGAGGAAGGTGAAATGCCAGGAAATGTGGAAAGCTTTCAGAGAATTCTTTTTCTATGTTTGTTAATTTTTAAATTTTAAACTAGGTTTTTCTAAATTAGAAAAGTAATATACATATATTATAAAAATGAATAAATCAATAAATAAACAGGGCAGAAGATAAAAAGTTTTCTCCTCTCTCTGCCCAGTCCCCTCCCATTGTTACAGTTTAACACTTCCTGCTGACGATGATAACCACGGTGAGCTTTGCAGAGCCCTGAACTAGGTGCCAGGTACTCTTGCAATTCCATGTATTAACTCATTTAATTCTCTTAACGACCCTATGAAGTACTTGCCCAGAGTTCTGTAGGAACTAAGATCCAGGCTTCGAATCCAGGCAGCTGACCAGCATCGCCTGTTGCCTTCTCAGTTATAAAATAAGTAGTTCTGGCCCTGGTAAGTCTGGGGCTCTTGGGAGGTGCTCAGGGCTCTGTGGGGAAACGAAGGTGATAGAGGTAGCCTCCTTGCTACCTCTTCCTGCCTCCATAGCCTACCTGCCTCCATAGCTCTCCCCAGCTAGGCTAAACCCACTCTTCCACCTAGAGGATCTCACCAGCACCCACAGCCTAGCTAGGTGGCTTTGGCCAGCTTGTGAGGGTTCCATGAGATCATTTGTGAGGTGCTCCGAGGAGGGACTTGAAAACTGGTCTCTTGGCTGTGTTGCTCTGTCTGGGCTGATAGCACTGTGGGTCCCTCCAGCTGTCACTAATCCCCAGGAGCCCCTGCTACCTGGCAGCTTCCGTAATATGTTCCCTGGGTGTTGGAATTCACCAGCCTGAGGGGAGAAGGCTGTTAAATGTCTTTCAGCGGAAAACCTAAGAGGGGGAACTGTGTTGTTTTTCTTTTTCAAGTGGAGTTTAATCATACGGTGAGGTAGATCAGTTCTAAACACTTTTCTGTAGTTGAGATAGACTTGGGTTTGGGTGAGGGAGTAGGGGGCGGGTGTTATGGGGGTGAGGGGAAGCAGGTAGGGACTGTGCCTTTCAGGTGGGCAGGTGTAGGATAGTGATTAAGGCTGTGGAATTTGACAGGACAGACCTGGGTTCCGGTCCTGGCTTTGTCACTTCCTGCCTGTGTGATCTTGGGCAAGTTGCTTACCTTCTCTGAGCCCTAGTTTTGTCATCTGTTAAATAGAGATAATATAAACAGTTCCTAATTCTTAGTGTTGTTGTGAGGATTTAACCCATGTAATGTATTTAGCATTATGCCAGGTACAGAGTGAGTACTCAATAAACTATAGCTTTTCATTATTATCTTAATGATTCATATTATGGAATGCTTCCCTGGAATTGTTACCTAAACGTACCCAGATACCCCATGCATTGTCCTTTGTGGGAAGCAGCAGGTAGTTGGGCACTGAGCTGAGAGGCAGGAGGCCAGGATTCAAGCCCAGCTCTGCCACTGACATCCTGCAAATTTGGGCAAGTCTCTTCCCCATTCTAAGCCTTGGTTTTTCCATCTGTAAAATGGGAAGAGCCATTGGTCTGGCTCACTAGGAGGATCCTGCCAGCTCTGCCTGTCTGGGATGCGAGGATGATGTCTGGGCTGGCGTGGAGGTTTTGTTGCATCTTGGTCTGGTTCTGTTCTGTAGAATTTGTTGAGTCCCTTGTTTTCCCGGATTCTGTTTGGCGTATCATCTCGACAGCATTATTAAAACTGTTCAGTCTCTGATTTTTATCCCTTCGCCTTTTTCCTCCTCCATTCATACCCTGTCCTTCCTTCCTAGCTCACCTATCTCCCGAAAACTTACAGGCCACTCTGCTCTTCCTGGAAGGGGATGAACCAGGGAGATTTGCCCTCGGGAATCATCATCACTTTCTACATCATCATCATCATCATCATCATCATCACTCCGGTTTAGGAGTCCTGCGCTAGGCACTTTATATGCATTACCTCATTTAACCAAATGAGCGTGCAGGTGTCAAGTCCTTGGCAAAGTGCCTGGTACATGTTAAACGATCAGTAAACATTAGTTATTTTACTGTTTTTATCCTTCTTAGTATTGTAATCCCACACAATGGGACAAATGTGTTTATTATCCCCTTTTTCCGATGAGGAAATTGAGGCTCCGTGGGGTGATGAGGTTTTCGGAACTCGCCAGGCTAGTCAGTTTCAGAACCAGGCTGTGAGTGGTCTTCTGCCTGCAGAGCCACCGTCTCAGCCCTGTGCCACTCTGCTGCCCACATGTAGTCCAGGGGTGACCGCAGACAGGTCCAAGCCTCAGTTTCCTCCTGTGAAAATGATAATATTTCAATAGGCTTATGCATAGGCCCTGGCTCTGTGAGCCGGTGAGACTCAGTCATCTATCACTGCCACGCTGTTCGTGTCCCCACGCTGTGTGACCTTGGACACATGCGTTCACTCCTCGCCCTGGTTTCTTCCTTTGTGAAAGAGGAAAAGTCAGCCCTGCCTCACAGAGTTATAGAAAGGGTTTCCTTAGCCAGGTGCCAGGCACATAGTAGGGACTCAGGAAAACATTGGTTTTGTTCTTTCCCCTGCTAGAAAGCTCTTTGCCTTGCGGAAGGTGGTGGGTGAGGGGGAAATATGTAGCTTCCAGCTGAGCCACGAGTAATGGTGTGAAACGTGGTCACCCTGATTGATGTCGTTATTAGCGATAGTGATGGCGAAGACCAGAGGGAGACGGGCTCCGGGGCCTGCGCGCTGAAGCAGCTGCCTCTGCCAGCTCCCGGCTCCCTCTGCTCTGGGGGGTTGAGCCCTGGGGCCAGGCTTCAGACCTGGAGCATGAAATTTGCCCGGCCACCAGCCCCTTTTGTTCCTCATCTGCCTTTGGACAGGGTGGTGCTGGGGTCATCAACTCCCTTGTGCACATGGACCGACTGAGGCCTCACAGCCCTCAAGGCCCTTAGGGGGTGGCGGAGCAGGTGGAGTGGAGAAGAGGGCCTCCAGGGGACCGGGGATGGCCCTGGTTCTGCTCCTTCGTAGGTGGATGTGTAGATGATTTTAAATAAGCCCCCATAAATAGCAGCTGCTCTGAGATCTGGCATAGGGGTTGTTAGAAGCACTACCTCTGGAATCAGGTGGACATTACTGCCTTGCTGTGTGACTCCCAGAAAGTTCCTCAGCCTCTCTGAGCCTCTGCTGCACCTATAAAATAGTCAGAACAACAGCTCCCACCCCGTGGCAGTTTGGGCGATTCCATGAGCTGATGCCTGGACTGCACCGACATGGTGCCTGGCCCAGGGAAGTGCTCTCTGTGGCTCGCTGTTGCTTGCCTTGAGACTTGGACGAGTCGCTTCAGCCCCATCTCTGCCTACATGAGAGGCTTTAGTGATCAGGGTCATTCCCATAAACATTCCAAGTCTTAATTTCTTTATGTGGAAAACATGGGGCCCAGTGGGAAATCATGTTTGGTGTCTGCTATGGGCCGGGCACTGTGCTAGGTGCTTTATATTCCTTTCTCGTTACTGTCTGGCTTATCCGAGGCCACACAGATAGTAGGCACAGAGTGAGGATTCTGTCCCCCGACGGCTTCTAGCCGGCAGGCCCCTTGCTTCCCCCATGGGTTGTGGGGTGCTGGAGTGGGAGCAGGTGGAGAGGCCAGATCTTTCCTCAGCCATAGGGGTTGTTCCCGGACGCTGGGTCTGAGCTGCTTACTCAAGTGCCCACCCCCAACATTTCTACCCTCCCCAAGCTCTGTGTTGGGTTTAAGAGAGTTAAGATGCAGATTGAGAAAAAGTTACCCAGGGAAGAAACTAACCCGTGTCGACAACTGATCAATCCTCATAACCACTCCATAAGATAGGTGTGGTTTTTATACCCATTTACTGATGGACACACTGAGGCTCAGAAGAGTGAAGTGACTTGTTACTGAGGTAACAGTCTGAGCCTCAGATGAGTCTTCCGGGGGGAAAGGATTTGAGAACAATTGTTATAAAATCTGGACCAAGCCGAGAGAGTCAGGGCTGATCCTTACAACATGGTCTCTCCTCTAGTCTTAAGGAGAAATGGGTGACAGGAAGGCAGCCTAAGGCCAGAGATGTGTTTTTAAAAACTAATTTCAGGCCATGGGGGTGGAGCTGGCTTTGGGCCTGGGGACCCAGACCCAGTGTCTTGCCTGCCTGCCTTCCCCTGCCTGGCCTGGAGAGGGATGTTGATTGATCCAGAGACCCGCAGAGAGCCTCAGGCTGCAAAGCAGACCTCCCTCAGACCGGGCTGAGTGAGCACTGGGGTTTTAGCAGAGCTGTTAACTGTGGTTGCAGGTTCTTCTGGGTTACTTTGGCCTCCTGGCATCAGAAAGCAGCTGGCAAATCCAGGGGCAAGGGGGTGGACTGGGAAGAGCGTAGACTTTGGGGTCAGGCTGAGGTTTGAGTCCCAGCTATGTCTCTTTGTAGCTGGATGACCTTGGGCAAGACACTTAACCTCTCTGAGCTTCCACTTGTACTTCTTTAAATCGGGATTATAATGATGTGCCCCAGAGAGTTGTTGGGAGGCTCCTTTGAGATGAGATTTGCAGAGTAGGAACTCAAAAAGGGTTCATGCTCTTGAACACCCAGGGGGTGAGACCGCAGGTTCTGCAGATCTGTGTGGGGTAGGAAACAGGATGAGTCCCCTTTTCTCAGCTAGTGGAAGGCCATGCTGAACCTTGGTCTTCTCTTCCGTAAAATGGGAATACTAATAGTGCCCACTGCATAGGACCGTAACGAGGGTGGCCTGAGATAATGCAGGCAGAGCTATGGGCTCTGGCACTTAACTCAGAGGGAGTGTGAGAGGAAGGCCTGGCCTTCTCTGGGCCTCTGCAAGGGGAGAAGTTTGGAGTCATCATTTCAAAGGACGCTTCTAGCCCTGAATCAGCAACGGGTTCCTTCTCTTCCCAGTGGAGATCAGAGTTGCTACCCTGGCCCAACTTGCTGCAGGCAATGGTGACTGATGGGGTGTCAGGGCCTGGAAACAGGAGGGGACTTCTGCCTCTGATGGCCTGCTCAGGGCTTTACACCTGGGTGTCAGGTTGTCAGGGACGCAGGTGACCTCGTCTTTCCTTTGTCTGTCTATATGTATGAATGTGTGCACTGTCCCCATTCCAAATGCCCCCTGGCATATTTTGTTGTAAAATCAAGTCTCAAACCACAGAGATTCAGAGCTGGGTGATTCTGACCCATTGCTAACCCCTGGCCTACCACAGGTGAGCTTCCTGAACTCCAGAAAGATGAATTCTCTTGGTTCAGAGAGTAAGAATTGCTACCAGCTAACTCCACCTAGAATAGAATTCAGCAAATAATTAATGAAGCACCCACAAAGCACCGGGTGCGATTCTAGGTGCTGAGTTACCTCAGGGTATGAAATACACCCTCAGCTGCAAGTCAGAACCCCAGGGTTCTGGTACTCACTTGCTGTGCAGCTTTGAGCTGGCCCTGGCTCTCTCTGGCCCTCGTTTTCCCCCATCTGTGAAGTGAGAAATGGTGGGAAAAGGGTGTTGTACTCTGTCTGTGGGTTTTCAGACTCTACAAAAGTCTGCAGGGGTAGGGGCTGAGAACCAGGTGGTGAGTTCCCTGTCGCTGGCAGTGATTAAGAATTTAGATATAGGATGGATGACTGCTTGGACATGTGATGGATCTAGTGATGACCCAAGTCCTGGGAACCATACCCGATGCTGGTTCTAGGTCCTGAGAGGTCAGTGCCAGTAGTACACAATGGTATCTATTATGTGCTCTTGCATGTCCCTTTGCCTTAAGCATGTTCCTCCCCCCTTGCCCCCCACCCCTCCGCCTCAAATCCCAGGGCCTGGTGAGCTCCTGGCACAGGAAGTCGGGGAAATGGGGGTCTGTGGGCATTTTACCCTTGCCTGCTCTGGCCATGCCTGGCCCGAGAAGGGCAAAGATTCTGAGATTTTCAGGGTAAGAGTTGGCTCCTTAGCCTTTTGGCGGGGGGGCAGGAGGGAGGTTCTGCAGCCCCAGCCTGAACCAGAGATGTGGGTTTTCAATTACACAATTAAATGCACAATTAGGCATAATTACCAGTGCTCAGAGCCCGAGACTGCTCATAATAGGCGTGTAATCTACTGCAGCCTCTGTTTATACTACTCAGCGCGCTCCCTAATGATGCCAGGATGCCTTCACACTGCACTGTTGCCATGGAGACAAGCCTGCCACCACCATGCAAAGCTGACAAATGGTGTTCTGGTCCCGGGCCCTTGGACTGTTTTTGAGGCCTTCGCTGCCAGCCCTGGTGTGGAGGGGCCAGCCGGGGGGACCAGGAAGGCAAGTCAGCCCTCTGTGTCCTATGACACACCCCTGTGACACACCCCACAGGTTCAAGCCAGGCTTGGAGCCACCATGGAGGATGGGAGAAGGGAGCATCAGTCCCCTCAAAGCCCTCAGGCCATGAGCAAGATGGCCCAGAGGCTGCGAAAGGTCTTGGGGTCATCCACTGATGCATCTCACACTACTGGGGAATCTGAGGTCTGGGCAGGGGGCCCTGCCTACAGCTGGTTCCCAGATAGGCCTGGCTGTGCTGTGAACTGGCTCTGTGACCTTGGGCAAGTCCTCGCCCCTCTCTGGGGCCGTGTTTCCCCATATATAAGTGGACTGCAGGGTTTCTGCACGTGGTGTAGTCTCATAGAGAAGATGGATCGAGCACTTATGACCTGCCTCCTACTGTTGTAACTGCTTCCCTGGAGTAGCTCATTCATCCTCACCGTACCCCTATGTGGCGGGCACGTCATCATCCCATTTTGCTGAAGCAGAATCTGAGCTGGGAGCCATCACATCAGGCAGTGGCAGAGCTGGGGTACAAACCTATGCCCTATGCCACGTGGCTCACGTGTGCCATCTCATGTCATCTGCACGACAGCCCCAGAGGTGGAACTTTGTCATCCTCATTGCCATTTCCTAGAAGAGGGTGCTGAGGCTCAGAGAACTGAAGTCACTTGCCCAAAGTCACACAGCAAGGCAGAGCAGGATCTGGCTGATGTCAAAAGCCAAGATTCCTATTTCTGGTTTCTTGGTGGAAGTCATAAACGGGTAGAAAGATTCCCTTCGACGTTGGCCTGACCCCAGCCACTGAATAGGCAAGGAGTTCTGGGGTCCATCAGACCCGGCACTTCACTTTGACCTTGAAGGAAATTTTGGTCTAACTCTTCCTCCATCAGCCCACCCCTCCCTTTGATCACTAGAAGTTGGACCTATTTTTGCACTCTTTTTTTTTTTTCTGGTCCATTTCTCTGTAACTCAGCTCATTATTTATGGATACCTACTATGTGTGTGTCCCCGGGAATACAGATGGATCAGATGTAGTGGGTTCATATCCTGCTGCTTAAGGCCTGACTTTGGGCAAGTCGCTTGACCTCTCCATACCTCGGTTTCATGTGTAATGAAGGCGACAGTCTGTACCTTGCAGGGTTGTTGGTGATGTTAGTAATAACTACTCCAACTTATGAAACATACATGCCAGGCGCTCGGCTGAGGTGAACCTCCGTAACACATAATGTCATTCCCATTTAACAGATGAAGCCATTTGAGGCTCCGGAAGTGTGAAGTGCCATGCCTGGGGCCTCCCAGCTGGTGAGTGGCAGAGCAGACATCTGAGTCCAGACCCCTTGCTCTCCCCCACCAGGTGGCCTGGACACCTGGACGTGTTGGTCACGCAGATGTGGTGATCCTGCCGCCACCTGCCTAGAACCTCCGGCCAGTGTCTCTTAGAGAATGAGGCATTTGGTTAGAGGGGTATTCTGAAGGGGGCAGTGCTCACCTGGTGTAGCCCAGGACTCTGTCTGGCTGGACCATTCCCCCGCTGACATTCCGAAGTCTGGGTGCTCTAAGAGGGGCTGTCAGATGTCCCCTCCACCCTCACACTGCAGAGCTGGGACAACTGGAGCCCAGAAATGGCCTTTGACTTGCCCAAGACCACAATGCAAGTCACAGGTAGAGTTGGGCCTGGACTCGAAGCCAATTTAAGACACTTCTATTACCTTCCTTTCACCTCCAGCAGTCTGCTGGAGAGAAAGACCTGGGGGCCGTGGTGTGCTTCTGTGTTTGTATGTACAGCCAATCCCCATCTTGCCATGGTTCCACGTAGGATTTTTCGACTTGCAGTGGGTGTGTCGGGGTATAGACTGCATTTTGGACCTAGGATGGGCTCGCTGGGACTCGGCCCCGCCGGACGTGGAGGAGCATCTGTATGCGGAACTGCGCACTGCTGCATGCCCAAGCATTTGTGGGACAGACACTGGCACGTAGAGATTTGTGGATCAATAAACATCCCTTCCCGCTTCCTCCCTCTTCATTTATTCATGAACTCTGAACTCCTTGGCTCCAGAGAAACTGCCTGGAAGAAAGCAATTAGAGCATAATTAGAACCACTCCTGTCATCGGCTCTCAGTGGCAGGGGAAGCGGGAGCTGCTGGGGTGAGGGGGGTGGCCCCAGACCCCGAAGCTGCCCGTTCAGCTCCTGCTCACCCCGTGGAGCTCCGCCTCCTTAGGAGCTCCGCCTCCTTAGGGTCCTGGGCACTGGAACACCCCAGGCAGGGAGTAAGGCCCTCATCCGTGGAGGCATTCAAGCGCCTGAGAAGGCTAGGGACCAGAGCTCTCTGCCTTGCACACGGAGTTAGAGATGCTCTCCATGCTGAGCTTCTTGGGTGCTCCCTGCCAGGGACTGGGCCAGGCGTTGCAGGAAAACGAAGAGGCACGACATGGCTCCTGCTTTCCAGAAAATATCCGTTTAGCGGATTGTGGTGAATGAAGAGGAGGACAAAAGGAAATGCAAATTACCTGGAGGAAGCAATTTACCAGGCAGGGCTCCATTCATTGCCAGATGATTAATAGTAATAATAACAGTACCAGCAGTCAATGTTTATGGAGCATTTCTGACCCCAGAGCTGCGGTTCTTCCCCGCCAGGTGTTCCGCCAGCAAGGACAAGCCACCCAAGAGCAGGCGCCCTTCCTCCCTGGGGAACAGGAGGACAAGACACGGGGAGGTGCCGCACTGTGCTCCTCACTTCAAATGCACTTGCTCACTTGCTCCTGCGGTAACCCCAGGAGGCAGACGCTACTGTAAGGAAGTTATGTCCGATGTACAGATGAGGAAACTGAGGCTCGGGTGGTGGCAAAGCCTGCCCAAGATGACACAGTGTTGGTGCAGGACTCTAACCCAGGCCTTCCAGACCCCAGACTCCTTGAACTTTGCACTGTGCCAGGTTTGGGGGTGTGGTTTGCTCTCTCTTGCTTTCTGCTCTCCTGGGCTTCCTCACTGGGGGCCTTGAGAGGCTGTCGAACGTGGTCCTCTGCGTCCATCTCCTGTCGAAGGGAATGCCGGAGTCTTCCTGCTCCTGTCTCTCTCACCCCGTGCCAGCCGAAGAGAGATGGGAGAGCCCCATCGCTGGTCTCGGTCACCACCGCAGATGGGTCGCTGCCCCCATACCCTGCTTTGGCAAAGGAAGGGCAAGGCCTGGCAGATGGGTCTCTGGCCTCTTGAGGGAAGGTCACAACGGATACAGAAGCCCAGGCTGTAACCAAGGAGATGGCCCCCAGCCCTTAGGCTGTGACAAGGAGGGTGTGGCTTCATGGGGAGGGGAGGAAACTACCACATGGGCCCCAAATGGCCTGCGAAGGGGATGACGGGCTAGTGGGATCAGAGAGGGACTTGGGGCTGTGGGGTCAGTGATGTTCCCTCCAGGCAATGGGGGTGACGTACCTGGGGACAGCCAGGCTTCCTTCATCCCTTACCCTGCCCCACCTGAGGGGAGGTTGCCATGACAACCAGTTCCCCATCACTGACCTTCTATAGGACCCTGCCTCCTTTATCCAAGTGACAGGTGGTCACCCTGGCAACAGGCCCTGTGCCCAGCAGGGGTCCCTGACTTCCTGGAGGCCACTTCCCTTTCACGGGAAGCTGGCTTGTGCTCCTGCGCACACCGCAGCCCCGTCCAGCTGGAGCGAGCGTCCGTGTCAGACCAACTTTCAGATGTGGGCCTTTACCAGCCCCTCACCTGACTGCTCCGGGCACATCGCTGCCCTGGCTGCCCAGGTGATCATAATAAAGTACAGTTCTGACCCTGCCTCCCCTCTGTTTAAAACCTGCCCGTGCTTCTCAAACTTCGGCACACGTCAGAATCACCTGGAGGGCTTGTTATGCGACAGATACCTAGGCCCCAGCCCCAGTTTCGGATTTAGTAGGTCTGGGTGGGCCCAAGAATTTGCATTTCCAATGAGTTCCAAGATGCTGCTGCTGCTGCTGGTCCAGGTACCCCACGTGGAGAATCACCGGTCCAGACCAGTGGGCGCGGAAAGTCTGCCTGGGCTTGCCGCCACCCCAAACTCACCACCTCTGTGTTCCTCAACTCGGGCCCCCTTGACCTAAGCACCCTGGTCCTTTTGCACCTCGGTGCCTTTGCATTTGCTCTTCCTGCTGCTGGACGTCCTGTCCCCTCTTGTCTCCGTAGGCCGGCTGACCCATCATTTCCTCTTTGGAGCATCTCTGTACGCCCACAGCCTCACCACACAGCGACTTCTTCCTCTGGGCGCTGACTCCTTGTCCCCACCGCCTCCATCACGCAGGAATCAGGCTGTTGTAATTCTGCTCCTGTTTCCATGTGGAATCCCCCTGCCTAGACTGTGAGCTCCTTGAGGTGTGGAAAGGTGTCCAAGAGCCTGGCATTGAGTGTGGGTCTTAGAAGGTACTTGGTGAATGCATGGTGCTTGAATGACCCTACAAGCAGATGGAAGGCCCGGGTAAATAACCGCGAAGCTTTGTGGTTTATTCAGCCAGTCAGATAACCGCCAGGTGCTCACTCTGTGCCAGGTACAGTGCTGGGTGCTGGGGAGGAAGTCCCTGCCCGTGTGGACTCAGTGATCGTGTTGGGACGTGTGTAGTGACTGCGACACAGGAAAAGAAGATAGTGAAGGATCCGAGTGTACGGAGAGGGCTCTCAGGGTCGGTAGTCAGAGTGGGGTTGAACAGTCTGTGCGAGCAAAGCACGCACCTTTTCCCAGACCTTATTGCCTTTGCTCCTCCCTACAGCCCTGCCACCCAGAAACTGCCTCCCTGTTTACAGATGAGCAAACGGGACCCAACAGGGGAATTCACCGGGCCACAGTCACAGCCGGCCCATGGCAGAGCTGGGACTCAAACCTGGATTTGCTGAGGCTGAGTCCCAAGCTCTCCAACCCCGCGGGCTGCCCCTGCAGTCCAGGCACCTGTATGGCTTGAGACTCTCCTTTGGGAATGTGTCACCAGTGAGGATTTACCAGTTTTCTCACAACAGACATGCAGGGTACCTGGACAGTGCCAGAGGTGTTGGGGGTGGGGGGGGGTCCTTACCCTGGCCCTCCTCTGTCCATGCCCCTTGCCACAGGGCAGGAAGTCCACAGGGTCAGGGGACATGCCCATCGGAAACCTGTGCCCTGCTCTCACCCTAGACCCCGCTCCAGATACTCGGGACCCCAGAGTCTCCTGTCGGCCCCAAGCCCACTTTGAGGGCCTGCCGGGACTCCTCCGGAGAACAGCCTGTGCTGCTGGTGTGTGTGCCCCGCCCCCCAGGAGGGGCAGATGTGGACGTGGCTTATGTATGTGTGCTAGAGTCCAGACCTGTGTGCGAGGCCCCGTCGGAAATGGGAATGCTAGCTGGGGCCGGCTCTCCCATATGCCGAGAGACAATACTGACTTCTAGCTCAGAACCCCAAGAAGTCAGAGAAGTTGAAATTCT
>RJWJ010032279.1:0-18624 GCA_004363605.1 Indri indri
TATCCTTAGACTCCATTTCAGATGACATAGCTACAAGATATAGAAGGAATACTTACTTACCTGGCAGTGGAGATACCATGATCACAAAGACGGTGTTTCCAGGACGAGGCTTATCTACTGCACAAGATATAGAAGAGCTGCCCAGAATGCACTAGAATTAGAGTATATGAAAACTCTGATTGTATTGACTAAGAGTTGGGGATCATTGTTACTGCATTATAGCCTAACCAAATCTGACTAATAGTAAAGTTTAATTGTTTATGGGTTAAAAATAAAGATACGTATCCTTCCATACATGTCTTTTTGGTCACCTTGGAGACACGCTTCCTTGGAAGGCAGAACTTGTTTTGTGTGTTAAGTATAAGCAGAGTGCCCAGTTCCAGCATGATCTAGTGCCAACTAACAGCATGCACAGCCCTCTGGGACCTCAGTACATAGAAATTGGAGATAATGATGCATGTCTTATTAGGGACTGGGCTCATTGTTACTGGTAGCCGTTAGTAGGTTGGTGGGCAGAAGTCATTCTGCTCACCCATAATGAAAGGGGTGTGTAAATTTCCCATGGTGGTCACCATTGTCCCTGTGTGTTGAAGCAAGTCATAAAAAGCTGCACGCTCTTTGGCAGAATTCCAGGAAGACCACAGACATTTGTTCAGACTCTTTGGCCAGGATTGCTTTATATCAAAATTTTGCCATAAAAAATGTCAAAGGCAAGGAAAGGTAATGTTACCGCCTTTTTTTTCTTCTTTCCTAAAAGGAAAATATATCTCCTTTGAAATATGTGATACTCTAGATCTCATCATTTTCACCGATCTGGTATAAAGTTAACATTTAAATGAAATTTGGTACCATCTAATCTCTTGAGATGTACTGCATCAGAATCCAGTGTGTACATATTTAAGGAAGAAAGTTTAAAGTCTATCTCCTGGGTTTTATGTTATAAACTGGGAATGCATTAGAAGAATCTGGGAAAGCACACCCCCTCCTTTTGTTTTTAAAGACCCCAAATCATTTCTTACAATTACATGCATCACACGCGCGCACACACACACACACACACACGCACACAAATTAACAGTCTCAACTTAGAAGATTTCTGAACATCTCAGATTTTCTGGCTACAAATAAATTCTCCCTCAGACAAAAATAGTACATAAAATTAAAGGAAATATTAAATGCCAAATAACAATGGCATCAGCCAATCTGAGATCCTCTATACTGAGAATTTGTTATTATGCCTTTCAAATTATCTCCAAATCCCACCTGCTTTCAGATCCTCAGAAGCTGGCTTTCTGTTTTGCTATGATTGCTCAATAGAAAATAAACAGATGGGGCTGAAAAAAATCCAGAAATACAAATGGGGTAGAAACTGCTTCAGGCTTTTGAACAGCATCAAAGTAAGTTGTATTTTTTTTTTTTTTATTTTTCCTGTTTGACAAACAAATCTCCTGGAACACAAACCATTATATGGTTTTACTCTAAACCACCATCAAATATGTTTGCTTTTGTTTTGTTTCTCTTGAAATTCATAGCTAATTTTGGGGTTTATTTCTTTAATTCTGATAAGTGAGTGATCCGTGATTGGTATTTGAGAAGTATATTAAACTGGGGTGGGGGGCAAATCTGTGTAAGACACTAAGATGTATAGATTCCCTTATTTCATCAGTGAAGAACTTCAGGGGCACTAATCTCATTAATTAAATTGCTTTCAAATAAAGGCCATGTCCATTGACAGCTGACAGAGATAAATTATGCACAGGATAGATTTCAGTTTTCGTGCATGTATTTGACCTTTATGTGTGGACTTCCGCATACAGGAGTTTAAGTTAAACATATTTCTTATTTCCAATACTCTATTTTCTACCTGCTTTTTTGTTTGCAGAACTTTATCAGATAACTTCAAGTATAAGACTTCAAGTGGAAAATGGAAAGGCAAAGATGCTAAATGCTACGGCTTGAAAAGGGTGCAGCTTGCAGTTGTACAGGTTGTATCCTGAACAAGGCACCGGACCAAGGACATAAATGAGGACTTAAATCCAACCTGAGTTCTGCTCTCCACCCCCCAAACTGGTGATGCTACATCAGTCTAGATTAGTATGTTATTTTTTTTTATTTTTAATTATTATGGGAACATAATTGTTGCATATCTTTATAGGGTACATGGATGTTTTGATACAGGCATACAATATGAATTAATCAAATCAGGGCAATTGGGGTATCCACCACCTCAGGCATTTATCATTTCTTCATGTTAGGAACATTCCAATTCTACTCTTTTAGTTATTTTAAAGTATACTCTGACTTATTGTTGATTACAGTGACTTTCTTGGGCTATCAAATATTATTCATTCTATCAAACTATCTCACTATATTTTTGCACCCATTAACCATCCCCACTTTATCCACACACACCGCCCCCCCCCCTCCACCGCTATCCTTCCCAGCCTCTGGTAACCATCATTCTACTCACTGTCTCCATAAGATCAATTGTTTTTAATATTTAGCTCCCACATATGAGTGAGAACATGTGAGATTTATCTTTCTGTGCTTGGCTTATTTCACTTAACAGAATGCTCTCCAGTTCCATCCATGTTGTTGAAAATGACAGGATTTCATTCTTTTTGTGGCTATGTAATATTCTGTTGTGTATATGTACCACAATTTCTTTATCCATTCATCTGTTGATGGACACATATATTGATTCCAAACCTCAGCTATTGTAAATAGCACTGCAGTAAACATGGGAGTGCAGATATCTTTTCAATATACTGAATTCCCCTCCTTTGGATATATACCCAGAAGTGGGATTTTGGGGTCACATAGCAGTTCTATTTTCAGTTCTTTGAGGAACCTCCGTACTGTTCTCCATAGTGGCACTAATTTACATTCTTACCAACAGTGCACCAGGGTTCCCCTTTCTCCACATCCTCACCAGCATTCGTTATTGCCCGTCTTTTTGATAAGAGCCATTTTAACTGGAATGAGATGGTATCTCATTGTATTTTTGATTTGCATTTCTCTGATGACTAGTGATGTTGAACATTGTTTCATATACCTGTAGGCCATTTGTATGTCTTCTTTTGAGAAATGTCCTGTGTCCATTTTTTAATCCGATTATTTAATTTCTTCTTATTGAGTTGTCTGAGCTCCTTATATATTCCAGTTATAAGTCCCTTGTCAGACGGGTAGTTTGTAAACATTTTCTCCCATTCTGTGGGTTATCTTTTCACTTTAGTGATTGTTTTCTTTGCTGTGCAGAAGCTTTTCAGCTTGATGTGATCCCCATTTGTCCAATTTCGCTTTCATTGCATGTGCTTTGGGGATATTACTCAAGAACTCCTTGCACAGACCAATGTCCTGAAGCACTTCCCCAATGTTATCTTTTAGTAGTTTCACAGTTTCAGGTCTTAGATTTAAGTCTTTAATCCATTTTGATTTGATTTTTGTATATGGTGAGAGATAAGGGTCTAGTTCATTCTTCTGCATATAGATATCCAGTTTTCCCAGCACCATTTATTGAAGAGACTGTCCTTTCCCCACTGTATGTTCTTCGCACTTTTGTCAAAGTTAAGTTCACTGTAGATGTGTGGATTTATTTCTGGGTTCTCTATTCTGTTCCATTGGTCTTTGGGTCTGTTTTTATGCCAGTACCATGCTGTAGTATAATTAGAAGTATAGTAGTATAATTTGAAGTCAGGTAATGTGATACTTCCAGTTTTGTTTTTTATTGTTGTTGTTGTTGTTGTTCAGGATGGCTTTGGCTATTCTGGGCCTTTTGTGGTTCCGTATAAATTTTAGGATTATTCTATTCTTGTGAAAAATGGCATTGGTATTTTGATGGGTAGACTAGCATGCTTTGAAGTTAGTCCCACCCCTGGCAGGATTCAGCTGGATCAGCCACAGAAGGCATCTTTTCCTATTTCACACAGAGGCACCATAAAGTCCTAGCAGTGGCCTCCTTAATCTGGAAGAAAGAAGTGAAAGCTTCTTTTGTGATTCTCTCCACTTTCCAAATTAACAATGATGGCACCACTCCAGTTAGTTCAGAAACACACACAGAAAGACCTAAACAAGTGAGGTTAAATTAGGTAACTTCAAAATCCCAGATTCACTATAACAGGCCATCAAAAATAGAGGACTGAAGCCTGACATGTTGACAAAATGCTAACGCTACAGCAAACTTTGGCATGGCCCTGAAAGGCAATACAAAGTGTTAGTTAAGGCCATAGGATCTGGATTTGGCCAATCTGTGCTCAAATCTTGATTCTTTCTAACTGCTAGCTGTGTGTATGTAACTGTTTACTTTTTTTTTTCTTTATAGGTAAAGTTAGCAAAAACAAATGCCTACCTCATAGAGCTATTCTGTGACAATTCATAATGTCAGGGCAGTTGTTATAGTGGCAGCATCATGGCAGTCATTGCAGACATGAGTCTTAAATCCCATATGTGAACTCTAATTCCCTTCAGAGGAAAGCTCCACTCATAGCTCCCTGAGGGCAGGGCTGTGCATATCTCCAACTTCTATCATAAAACTTTGAATACCATCTATATTCAATAGATATTTTCTAAATAGCTGAATGATGTTTTGAATTAGAAATTAAACAACTTGACTTATTATCCTAGTGTTATCACTTACATATTTAATATACACTTTAATCATGTGAATTGTAATATCCCAAGTGAAGTACTACCTGGCTGGTCTATGTAATAATTTAATTGTGAACATCAAGTGAGACTCTATATATAAAGCAATTTAGAGACCATACGGACTTATGCAAATGTGAAGTATACTCTTCTGTAAAGTTGTACAAATGTAAATACAAATACATAAAGAGGATATATAAGGTTCACTCTCCTGCCCACAAAAATATTTGAAGTTAATCCTTTTAAGCACTTTTGTGTAAGGCATTGTACTAAGCAATTTGGATGCATTACCGCCTTTAACTCCCGTAACAATCCTCTGGGTTAGGCATAGCTTTACCCTCATTTTACAAGCTGAAGCTTAGAAAGACCATGTAACTTTCCAAGGAAAAGCAGCTACTCTGTGGTAGAGCAAAATTTGACCCCAGTTTGTCTGATTCCAACATCTTTACCTTTAACCATATTCTATCATATACAAACTGATAAAAGAGAACTGTATAATGATGATAGTTAACAAGATCATTTTCTCTATATGATTATTGCCAAATGATTTTCAAAAACAAATAACTTCTAAAATATATTTTTGAAAAAACAGAAATGCCTCCCAGAATGTGTTTCTGTTTTCACAAGTTTTTCTTTGACATGGATTTATGGACAATTTACCTGGGAGAAATATGAAACGCTCTAAGTGCTAAAGGAGACTTCTTAGAGGGGAAGAATATACTACTTCACAGAAAAATCTTTCCCAAGCCACCTCCTTTCAAGGAAATGGTATCCTATCAATTCTTAGGACAGGTGAACTTTATAAAAGCAGAGATTAATTGTTCGCAAGTCTCTCATTATCCAATCCATTTTAAATAATAAGTATATTGATGTAATTACTATTATAATTTTAGCATGGATAACTAATATTTGCTTCATCTACAGTCATAAAAGTTGCAAATCAAACAATGTCAGCATGTCATCAACTTATTGAAATGGAAAAGACTGAAATAGTTCCCAAAGTACGGGCCATGACATATGGGCAAAAGAATCACCTGAGTACATGTTAAAAATGTATCCTTTTGAGGCTTATTCTTGACGAACTTAATCAGAATTAATGAACTTGGGATCTAGAAATCTCCATTTGTGACACTACTTAGCATGTGATTCTTACAGAATCTTGAGGTTAAGAACTTCTTAGAGATAGAAGTTCTGGCTCAGAGACTCATCATCTCTATCAATTCGTTGTATTTATAGATGGAGAAACAAACCCATGATGGTTTAGCTACTTTCCAAAGGTCACACAGTTAGTTTTCCTATTTACCTTTCTCTGTATCTTCCAGAATTTTGATGGGCTTCATCACTGAAAAGACCCTAAGGACTTTTTTTTACCCAGCAAGGGAAGATGAATCAGAGACTAGGTTAAGTATTCCAGGGAGATGAAACAAATTAGTAAATTTTTGTGTTAAGATATAACCACACTGAAGCTTGCTATGCCCCTACTCATTTCTAAGCTCTGCCTTAATGTTCTATCAAATCTAAACTGTAAGATAGAGAGAGGTTGTGGATAGAACAGTGCCTTCCTCAAGGACCTATTCCCAAATGACATTTATGTACAATAGGCCACAATTGTCAGTGACTATGGAAATATACAAGTAACATTGGTCGGTTGCCTCCAACTCTGGTTGTCTTAATGATTGATGTCAGGCTTTCCCAAATCTAAGGAATAAGATCACTTTCCCATTGATTGACTAACAAACAGGCCAAGAGGCACGTTGTAGCAAAATTTTGCCAGGCCACATTTCAATTACCTGTCTGGTATAGAACTGGTATTGAACTGTTGTAGAAATGGCCCTGAAGATTTGAGATTTGTTAGTCAGACTTACACACCAGAATGAGAACACACCAATCATTTCCCTACCAGTTGAGAAAATAAAGTCTAAAAAGTAGAAGGAGGCCTCAAAATCACCTGACAAATTCCTTAATTTTATAGAGAGAAAAATCAAAAGCCCTGCAAAGTCAAATAATATATGCAGAGTCACATGGCAATATGGGACAATAGGCAGATCTGGGACAATGATAATAATATCAATTTTAATTCAGACATGATTCCAGGTATCTTCTATGCCATTAGTTCATTAAACTTCAACATTCCATTAGCAAGGAGGAAAAATGTAACTTTGCCTATGATCACATGTCTAGTGTATGCAGAAGCTGAGATCTGAACTGTTATGTTAGAACCATGATGCTGAGACCTATGCCTAACTGTTTCTGTACCATGCTGCTCTCACACCCCACAATTTCCAATATACTGGTTTAGTGCCCCTTCTTCAATCAAACTCTATATGTGGAATTGATTTGTATCTCAAATCTGGGTTCATCAAGGCTTCGAGAAACATTCTATTGCCAGGCTGCTAGATGTCAACAAATGAAAAATGTACGATGGGTTTATAAAGCCAGTCGAGGAGAGTTCTGCACTCCAAAATGTCACTGCTGTCATTTAGATGATTAGCAGACTTGCAGAGCAACTGGAAGTTTGGGACCCGCTTGAAGCATTGGTTCTCTTGGGAATAGAAGAGGGGAAATGAGATCAGGATGTCTCCTAAATGGCTATTTTAAATAGCAAAGGTCTTTGATAATAAGATAAATGGAGATGAGTAGACAGAGAGAGAGAGGGAGAGAAAGCACTAGTTAAAAGGAAGAGAAGGCCAGAATACCAGAGTAAGAAACCAATAAGGTTTCTGGGGAAAGTACATATACACTTGCAACAGACACTCCAAGGAAGGCTCACGTACTTCTTTTTACAGAAGGACAGCTGCAGTACATCTGCTGCTTTTATAAGATCAGTAGCAGTTAAGAGGAGCCTAAAATACAGAGAGGATCTGCTGCAAGCTGCCTGCTAAAAAAATAACCATCCTGTGGCTGACACACCTGTATAAGAAAAATAATACTGGCAGGAGATGCTAAAGGAAACTACTGGGTCACCAGCCTGATGAATACAGGTGAGGTACAAGTATGATTCTTGTACTGGTTAGAATGATTGTGACTGTTGTTGTTATCATTATTATTTATTTATTACTATTATTAATATTTCACACATTTTTAAACATTAAAAATATTTGGGACCTCAAGGCAAATATAAGTTTTGCACAGATTCCAGTAGTAGGATCTAATACTGTGTTCATGCTCTGATTAAAAACCAAACTGCGTATATAAAGACCAGACTTTCACAACAACAGTCATCTGGCAGCCATGTGAAGGTGGCCAGTGAAGAGAGAACAGAAAATATGGATAAAATTGCAACAAGTGGCGGGAATAAGATGCAAAATGTCATGGAGGGAAGAAAATGAAGGGTGCACAGAAAGCGATGAAAGTAATGTGGCAGAGGAATATAGCACATAAAGGGAGTTTCAAAGAGATAAGACTGTGTATGGGGCAATGTCACAGAAGGTTAGTGGGGCAGGGGCAGGCCTGCATTCATTCACTGAGTGATGGGTGAGTTAGTGACAGTTTTGAAGAAGAAGTTTGGTAGGCATGAAGCATCCAATTAGCCAGCAACTGCCAATCTGAGCCTCTGGGAATAAAGAGATATAAAGTTTTATCAGCACTAAAATAAGACAGAAATCTGAAGAAATTTTCTGTACCATAAGTGGTAACAGCACCATATAGCATTATAAAATGTTAGGGAGAAATTTACAAAGTCCTTGTCTTCAAAAATGAATAATTTCTACCTACCAGGAGGTTGATCATCACTATCCACCTTCCTTTCCTCTCTCCTCCTAACTCTCTACATCAACTACTTTTTCAGCAGTTAGGACTACTTTATTACTCCATTTCTCACCTCAAAACCTCCTTGTATACCTCTTCAACTACCAGGAATACAAAATGGCGGAAGCAGTGGAAGATGGCAGTGTTGGTGTGCATGGTGTTCTAGGATAAATTGCTGGTAGTGGAAAGGGGGCAAGAGAGGAGTGACCAGAGATCTGAAGAAGCTTTAGATTCCCTTCTACTCTTCTAACAAAGAAAAACTAAGCACCCCTTCAAATTAACAAGAAATATAATTACTTCTACATTGTCACATGGTCAGGTGACATCAGACATATCCTTCTCAAACAATGACTAGATACCTGCTGTGTGACTAGAGGTTCTATAAAACCATAAAGCTTCCATTTGAAAGGAAGATTTAGCACCAGCCATATGGAGTGAAGCAACAAAAATCCACCACCTCGTTTTTATTTTGTGAGATAAACAACTTCTCACTCAAAGGAAAATACCATATAGAGAGAAACAAAAAAGGGGATCTCAGAAAAGATTCTGTGCTATCGAAGAGGTTAATTTTATATTCATAATGTATTTTAAAAGCGTATCATGGAGGAAAATAAAATATTAAAAAATTAGCTTTATGTTCTAAATGGTCTTAAAAGAAGTATGAATTACCAAAAACAAGAGATTATAGGTGACATGAAGTCACAATTTGGATGTATACTTTGCTGATTGAAGTAAGAAAAGGCACAATACCAAGAATGTTGCCAGTAAGGAGTTAAACTGACATTGCAGAAAATGTAATCATTGGAAGAAGATTACGAGATGCTTTTCTAGAACAGAGGAAAAGGATAAAGGACTGAAAATGACAACAGAAAAGTTGTAGATAGCCAGGACTGAGAATGGGATTCAACATTCAGGTAATGAGTATTTCCAACCCATGCAAATAGATTCGAATAGAATTCAAAGAATGCTTTCCTTGGGTTTTTCTTGACCTTTGCAATTAAAAACCATCACCAAATATTAAGGATTCATTGAATTATGTTGGTATTGACTCAGAGAGTAAGATTAGGGGAATAAAAGAAAAATCTAAAAAACAGTCCTCCCAAAATAAAAATTAATTGTGTGATAAAAATGAGATTCCAACTCAGTGAAAATAGGATAGATTATTGCTACAAGTGGATATTTATAAGAAGTTCAAGTTAGACTCATATAATGTCTTAGCCCATTTGGGCAGCTATAACAAAAATACCATAGACTGGGTGGCTTTAAACAACAGAAATATATTTCCCACAGTTCTGGAGTCTAGGAAGTCCCAGATCAAAATGCTGGCAAATTTGGTGTCTGGCGAAGGCCTACTTCCTGGTTGGTTCATAGACAGCTGTCTTTTAGTTGTAACCTCATTTGGCAGAAGGAGCAAAGGAGCTCTCTGGGGTCTCTTTTATAAGGGCGCTAATCCCATTCATGAGGGCTCCACCTTCATGATCTAATCACCTCCCAAAGACCTTACCTCCAAATACCACCACACTGGATGTTAGAATTTAACATATGAACTTTGGCGGGAACAAAAACATTCCATTTACCGCATATAACACCACATACAAAAATACAATAGATAATACAACAGATGGATTTAAAATTCTAATTTTGAAAAATGAAATTATCTATGCACTAACAGAAAATATATGTGAATAATTCTATTATATCATATGTTGAAGGAATATCTAAACATAAAAGCACCAAAAGGTATTACAAACACAAAATAATTAGATTTGACTACCCAGTTGTCAAACAATCTCTTTCCCTTGGACATCCAAATATTTTGAAAGAGTCGTCTGTATTTTCAAGCTTTATTGACTTGATACTCTCTCCTTCAGACACTAAATCCTGACTTCCACCCCAATAATTTAAATATAACAGCACTTGCTAAGGTCATCAATAACCAATAACCTACCGGTAATCAGTGAAAAATGCCACAATCTCTTATTTGCTTTCTTGTAATATTTGACACACTTTACCATTCCCTGTCTCTTAAAACTTTCATTGGTTTTGGTGACCTAGAATTCACCTTGCTTTCCTTCCACTTAGTGCCTCAACTAGCACGTGTAGAGCCTTTTTCAAAATTGGAAAAATGCAACAATGCCATGCTGAGGCACAAAGCTTAGTGCATGGGACCTTCACTCCCCCCTTTGACCAAATGCTCTTGTACATTCAGCTTGGTCAACTGCATGTGACCACCCTATTCCTATACCTCTTTGAGCTCATTCTCATTCCCCTTTGTGGATTTTGAACTACACTACTTGTTTCTACAGTGATGTAATTTGATAATCATAATATTTTAAATGCAAGAGGTTTTTTTTCTGATTTTTAGACTTAAGCTATATGCAAAGCATTGAAGACTTAATTATAGTTATAAAACAGAATTTAAATCACATAAGCCATGAAAATGCGAAAAAGAAGGGTATAACTAACAAAAGTTTAAAAGGTAGGTAAAAGGGGTAAGTGCACTAATTTATTCATATTTCATAGTTGGAAGTCAATAGATATTGTGTTAAAAGTTATTACATATAAAAAAGAAAGGTACAACTATATTATATGGAGTTATAATGACAACCACCAGAAGAATAAAAAACTAAAACTAAAAATTCAAAACAGCAGTTGCTTCTGGGAAGTAAAACTGCGGGGTGGAGGGGAGGAGTGAAATTTTCACTTTTTATTTTATGCTGTTCTATACTGTTTACTTTTTTTAACCATGCACTACATCTTTAATAAAACAAAGTGCATATATACAGTTCTGATATTTATGAGAAAAAAGAAAGGAGGTTAGATCAGTTGACCTTTAAGTCCTCTTTTATCTGCAGAGTCTGATTTTGTTATCAGAAGCACAATTTAGAAAGATAAATCTTACAGCAGTGTGTAGGATGGATTGCAATGGAGAGAGAGAGAAGTGGGGAAGCCAATTACTGGGTTATTATAGTAAGGAAGGTGGGAAAGTAATGAGGATCTGAACTGACGTGTAGGCAGCAGGAATAGAAAGAAGGTTAAAGATGTGAAGCCTTTGTGGAGGTAGAATGTATGTAATTTGGAAATTGATTGGATGGATGCACAGGGTTAGAGAGAAGGAAGTATTAAATTGACTATAAGGTTTCAAGTCATTGTAATTATAAGACTCGTATTAGCTGAAATAAGAGAGTCCAAAGTAAAGGGACTGTTCCAACGGCTAGGCCAAGCTGAGTGAGGGAAGGTTGTAATTATGAGAAGCGCCTTAGTCATTAGCAGATGGGGATTTAGGAGAGCTCGGTGGTGGTAAAAAGAAATTTATGCAGGCTTTTGTTGAAGAGCTCGACTCCCACTCTGCAGCTAGGGAGGTCGGAGACCATTTCTGAATGGGTAGGAGTTTATTTGTAGCTTGATGTGGTCTGAGTTGAGAACATCAAAATAAAAACAACAAAAATATTCTATTAGAGGGAACACAAAATATTGAATATTGAGACAGTTCTCCTGCATTACTCTTTAGAATTGATCTTATTATGCACAGCATAAAAATAAATAATAATGGTCTCTAACTAGAAAAGTCTTTCAGACACTGAATAGGTTACAAAAGTAATTGCTCCTAAAGGATATCTGGTAGTAGTAGAAATATACTCCTTAGGCAAATAAATAGATGAATATTGAAAATACACAAGTACATCTGTAACAGTTGTCTTTTCTTACTTTTCTTAAGGCACCAAAATTGCAAGAAGAACTGCATTTCCTAATTTCATGGAAGTAAATTAGACTATCTCCTGGGGACATGAATTCATAGCTATCTGCTTTATTTGGATGATTTTCTTATATATATTTATACCTGCCTCTCTCTATGGAAAAGATTCAAGAACTTTTTTAATATATCATTAAAAATTGTAGTTAATTCAAAATAAGGAAATAGGGCAAGATAATGCCAGCTGCTGTTATAAATGAAAACTGAAATCTCAGTGGATTAACACAATAGAAGTTTATTTCTCTCTCAAGTGAAGGTCACTGAAGCAGGAGTGGAAACCTACTCCAAGCAGGTTTTTAAGGATCTGGGGTGCCAGGGCTTTACCATCTTCCACATACTCCTCGTGAAGTCTCCCGAAGTGCTGGCTCCCCTATCAGCAGATAGGAGACAAGAAAGACAGATCGCACAGGGAATTTTTATGCGCCAGGCCTGGAAGTGACAAACATCACTTCTGCTTGCATTCCTTTGGAATAAATTTAGTCATATGACCACAACAAACTACAACAGACGCTGGAAAATAAAGTCTCACTATATGCCCCAAGGGAAAAGAAAGTAGACTCTGTTTGTTAAATAGCTGGCCAGTCTCTGCCACAGTTCACAATGCTGATCATGAAATACCTGGTTTGTTCTTCCATCTCCCTCTCACATCCCGTCCAGTCTCTGCAGATAGCTCAGTTTCTGAGATCTCTGGGTGAAGCACACGTAGCTCCATAAGCACTCGATATGGTTCCTCGTGGGTTGAAAGGGCAAAGTATCTGCACCCACCTCAGTGCGTGCATGTGTGTGTGCGCACACACACACACACAGTATTAAAGGGAGAAGCAGCAATGAGATAATCTCAAAATCCCTTTAGAAAAAAGAAAAGCAGGTGACATATAGCAGTCACTGGTTCATAGAATTATGAAACCCCGGTGGACACCTCTGCTCTGGTAGTGGGGTCAGTTTCTTAATTAGATCTGGATTCTGCTCTCTTGGAGCCAGGGGGACTGTTGTTGTTTTCTGTGTACTCTCACTCTGCCTCTAGTCAGTTTTTTCGTGCTTATTGTTATGATTGGCCACATCTGAAGTGGGTGATGAGAAAAGTGCTCCTCCGGGAGGCTGTTCATGTCCACAAGGTGTTTTTCTGCCCATCTTCAGTCTTAAGAAGTCAAATTTATATTTTTTAATCTAGGCTTATGGGTTTTCTTAAAAAATACAATACCTTCAAAATCTTAGTAGGCGTCTAATTTATTTGCTTTCAATCAATTCCGTGTTCTGATAGCCAAAGTTTTTTCTAAGAAATAGTTTTCACGCGTGTGGGGTTTTGGGGGTTTCTTTGTTTGGTTTTGTTTGTTTACTCTCCTACATATCTCTGTCTTGCAAATAAATGTTGGCTATCTCGAGAACTTCTATAACAGTTTAACTGGAAAGCCCCAGCCCAATTGTACTTTGCTACAAGGTTGAGTCTAAAAAGACCTTTGTCACTCAGAGGCTTTTTCAATCTTATTTCCCGTTTGGCATCTAGAATCATCAACTTTTCCAAGTCTTTCAAAACCTCAAATTTATGGACACATTTTATTCTCTTTTATTCCTTGTGCAAAGCAGCTAATTATTATTCAACCTGATCTCCATCTTCTAATACCATGTTTTGCTCAACCATTGGCAACCAATACTCACCAACAATACTCTTTTTCAATCCTTTTTCTTATAGCCAAAGGCTTTGCATGTATGTTATCTGCCTTCCGAGTTATCACAGACAAACAAATGTTTTGCCTCTGAGAAACTCGAATTCCTATCTTTCTTACCTGTGACATCACTTCTTTTGTCACCCACTAATTAACCACTGAGCAAAGGGCAACCTTGGAAAGAATGTTGTGAAGATGGCAGAGCCTCTGTCAACCTGGGATCCTGAATGTCTAAGTGAAACAGAACTCACTGTGCTGTAACTTTTGTTCCAGCAACACCCAACGTCTGTTTCCAGTCTGTTAATTAACATGATGGTAATGGCTGTAACTGATAAACTCCAAAGCCTTGGTGGCTCTGTACATTAAGAGTTTATTTTTTGCTCATGTAAGGTGAAACTGTTGGCAGGGGGTGGGAGAGCAGGGTTGAAAGGGGCTTTACTCTCTTCAGTACATACATTCCAAGATGCCCCTAGCCCTTGTTAATCAGCAGGCAGTTTGGGGAAGGGAGAGAAGATGAGCAGTGTGCAGCCAGGCCTGAACATAGCACACGTCACTTTTACCTACATTCACTCCATTACAATCAGTTACGTGGATCCAACTACCTTCAAGAGAGGCTGGCAAATGTGGCCTAATTGTGTTCTTAGTAGGAAGGGAAAATAGGAAAAGGGTATAGCCTCTGCCGCAGATGCTAAATGGTTGCTTTGATAGAACATTTCTATTGGGTCTGAGCTTCCCAACTGCCAGGGTAAAAATGAAGCATGTTAAAAACACAAGGCGTACAGTCCCTTAGGGGAGAAGATTGTTTTCCTAGAAATAAATTCCAAAAAAGAACGTTTTTCCTAACATGGAAACTTCCACAGGGACTATGAAATGTTGTAACAGACAATGCTTTCAATGAGACCCTTAAAATCGATTTACTAGTGCTTGTCATATATTTCACATAGCATTAAGGAGTAATTCGAGGAGAGATTTTCCCTCATTTTTAGGAGCCAGGATCCCCATTTTAAGAAGGATGTACAGGATCTTATGGTGGCTCTGTTGGCCTTGGAGAATAGCCTTGACCCTTAATTGTTCTTCTCTAAAGAGAAAGATATGTTTTAATGCTTTTTACTTGAATGCAAAAAAAAAAAATTTCCTTGAGCCTCATATTTGGAGATATCCATGATGGACACCATCCTGAAATCAACAGTTTCCAGCTATGCCACTGACAACTCTGCTAGCATAAAGAAACATTCTTTCCTGATCCTGACTCCAGCCAGTGGGTAAAAAGACTCAGTGACACAAGTGCTCAGAAGCTGTGGCTGAAGAGGCAGAGCAGGCCTCTAACGAGGCCTTCAGCAGAAGGGTGTTGTAGCATCAAGAACAGAACTTATATTTTGGAATCACAGAGTCAGGGGCTTGAAACTGAGCTCTGTCCCAAGATAGTTGTGTGATTTTTGGGAACTTACTCCATTACTTCAAGCACCAGGTTTCTCATCTATAAAATGGGGATATCAATAATAGCACTGCCCTTGTGGTCTATAAGAACCAAACGAGTTCCATGCATGTAAACAACTCAGCACAAGGCTTGGCAAAGAGAAGGGCACTCAATAAAAACAAGCTATCATTATGAATATAAGTTATTTATTATTGTATAAAACATGTGAGAGCCTAGCAGAGTGATTGGAGCATTATACCTACCAAACAGATGTTAAATCCCTTTGACACCGTTCCATCTCTCGGCTGACCATGTGTGACCACACATATCTGTTTCCACAATATATCTTTATATATATACATATAATATATCTCCAAACCACACCAAATGGCTTTTAAATTTATAATAAGAAAAACAAACAAATCAGAGAGTGAACTTTATCTAAAATATCAATTTAAGGAAGGAATTGAAATGTCTAAATTCTTACAAATGAAGACAACAATTGTGATTTTTGAGTACAGTTCATGGAAGAAGATGAAAGAAGATTGTTCAATTACACAGGCTAATCTTATCAATGGTTATGATAAAAGCATGTCCCAAAATTATTTAGTATGTATTTCTTTTATAATTCCATGCTACTTTAGGAGATAACCTGCTAGTACAATAAAATCAGCATTCTTGGTCTGAGATACAATTTTATTTGTCCATGGATATGTGTAAAACTAACATAACCATAGTCTATTTTTTTCTATCAGAGTCTGTTGGATTGATCCCACTGTTCTTACAGTTCTTTGAAAAGCCATAGGTAAGAGTTAAAATATGTCAAACAAACATTTACCATATGCCACACCCAATTATTAAGCCATATGTTGTGTTCTAGTAGTACATTACATTACATTACATTACATTACATGGATGATTTATGTATTGTTCCATTTTAATTACATTAGTATATTTACTGCTGATTTATTTTGCTATTTTAATAACAAGGTACTTTCTTACCCACTTTCTGACATGCACTTCCCAGAAATATATTGAAAAAAAAGTTTTAACCAAGATGGCAAGAACTGCTGAGTTTCTAACTTCTATATAAGCATACCCCAAATTGTTGTTCTTTCCTAATTTATTCAGAATTTTATAAGACACACATCCAAGGTAGATATTTATTTATTCCTTCTATTTCAAATAAGATATATGTGTTTATCCAAAATATCCAAAGTTTATTTTTAAAAGTTTAAGTTTTCTTATTTCAAATAATTTCTGTTAGCAGTCTAATTTGAATATTAATCTCCCAAATTTATGAAATGAAACACTAAGAACTTTCTCTTCATGATGTGAAAGAAGAACCTAAATGAAATAATTCTTTTCTCACCATATGAGAAGGTCATTAGCTAAGGAAGAATTATAAAAAAATCATATCTTTTATGGGCCTATTGTGATTCACTAATACGTGGTAATAAATCAAAATATTAATAAAGATCATGGTTAACAGAAAGACCCTAAAATCATATAAACTTGGGATGAAAGCAAAGTCTCACTACTAAACAGCTACGTGACCTACCTAGATAATGTACTTGATATCTCTGAACTTCATTTCCCTTACCTATAAAACAGGGAAATTCACACTACCTATTGAAGATATGCTCACTGTTCCTGTAATATCCGTGGACTCTCCCATAATTTCTGCCCCTTGTTTTTTGCCAGGGCCATGGGATAAGTTAAACAATGGGCTCTTCTGGGTCACTTCCAGGTTAAAGTATATAAGAGCAGATAAAGTATTTAAGAGCCGATAGCCACTCTCCAGATCTTTCTTCTTCAGATTTCAGGACCTGGCAGGGGCACATATTGAAATGGTGGCATCACAAAATTGAAGCAGCCTGAATGTCTGAGTCACAGCATGCTAGAGAGTTTCTCTGAAGGTTCACCCGACCCCCTATCAGAATTGTTGTGTTAAGCCCTGAGATTTGGGGTTCTATGTGTTGATGCAACACAGAATTAAATGATCATGTAAGTTGGTTTGAGTATTAAGTAACAACGATTTGAAGTAGTGTCACAAATTCTAACACATACTATGACTTCAATAAGTGATGTCAGATAGCAGTAGTTGTCTTTGTACAATCTGTCCTCCAATGTCCCTTTGAAATCATCAGAAATAAATATTACCGTCACACTTTACAAGAGATGAAACTGAGGCTCTTTGGTGCCAAGGGCCTTACTTGGATAGGGCTGTGATAGGGCTGGAGTTCAAAGTCAGTGACCCACTTCCTGAGAATTGCTTTTCCCACTACTGTAATACCATGACAATAGTCAGAGTTTTCTGCATCATTACCACAGTGCGTTAGAAATTAACTTCCAGCCTGTCTGGCTTTAACTGTCTTCCAACAAATAATAACACATGCTCATGTTGAACATCTCAGCGGACCAAAATATCTGAGCATAGAAAATACTCAACATAGGAAAGAGCCCTTTTGTGGTATTTCAGAGAGGCATCCAATTAATAAACTCATTAATATTCTTGTATAGTACAAGGTATTGTCTTAGCTATATTTGTCATCCAAAGACTTATTAAAAAATATTTTGTGTCTCTCGAGTTCCAAAAATTGTCCTGGGGAATAGACAATCTGTTTACTGGGGCTTTTTTGTTTTGTTTTGTTTTTTTCCCCATTCACAATTACCTGATAGCTCAGGAAACTTTTTCTTGAAGTGCTCCTCCCTAAATAGCATGTCTGGGTCAGAACAATTACAATGGTTAATTGCCAATGAAGAGCCTTTTAAGCAACTGAATGAATTCTGAGAAATAAGTATTTGCTAGGTGCATGGGGTTCAAATATGCTGAAACTGCAGCCTGCATTGTTCCAGGCCGTTATTTTTGGTCCACTGAATAACAGCTGCTGCATATGGTAGTTGTTGGGTTTTCTGCTAAAGATCCACTTACTGGCACAAATAGTAAATGTTTGCATGTGCTATTTTGATACATCTCCTGTGAGGCTCCATTTCCACATTTAAATATGGATCACATATGGTGAATCAAAATAACTTTTTGTATGTAAAGCATATGTCCAATGAGTAAATCAAAGAGACATAGTCTATGGCACTGTCATGTTCCATATGTCTTCTATATGGGTTAAAATTTAATGACAAATAATATCACCAGAACTGTATAAGAAAAAGTTTAGTTTCTTAGTTATAACGCTTGTGATTGGCAACAATAAGAATAGGCATATATAATGATAGTACATATAATAAATTCTATTACTCAAAATTTAATTAATATAAAGACTATATAAAATTATAATAGCACAGAAGTAATGAGGATAAAATATATCATTAAAATACTGCAATAAACTTCTATATATTTCAATTCCTTTTTTTTTTTAATTAATTTTTTTTTTTTTTTA
>RJWJ010032280.1:0-18629 GCA_004363605.1 Indri indri
GTGTCAAAATAATTTTTTCTCTTATTCATGCTATCCTGCCACCTCTCTTGCTATCTCTCATTTCTCTAAGCGTAAGCCTACCTGCATGTATCTTTTCCAATATGTCACACTCTATAACATCAAATTGTTTCCTGTTCTCTGAAGGATAATGCTTTTTGGGTTTTGTTTATTTTTTGAGATGGGGTATTGCTATATTACCCAAGCTGGAGTGCATTGGCTAGTCACAGGCACAGATATAGCGCAAGTACAGCCTTGGATTCCTGGCCTCAAGTGACCCTCCCGCCTCAGCCTCCTGAGGAACTAGGATTATAGGCTTGCCACCATGCCCAGCAGATGATGCTTTTTGAAACTGGAGAAAACCAATTTCCCATTACTAAACATGACAAATTAGGGATTAGTTGTGTTTGGATCCAACGTCACATGCGTTTTGAAAAGAAAGTAAGGGTCATTTCATGGACTTTTACTTCCATACCTGGAAAGGTAACTGCTACACAAAATGTTCTCCCATTGTAAATTAGAACACTGTATAAAATTTATGAAGTAGCGGTTTTTAGACACTGAACAACAGGCAGCACAGGACTGTGATCCCTGATGAAGGGAAACAAATTGAACACTAAAATTACTCCAGCTTTCTACCTGGCAATTTCCAGATAGCTGCACACACAGAAAAATGTGAATCAATATATAGTCTAACATTCTTGTTGAGTCCAAAACTCTATAAAGAGTTTAAAGGAATACAACAAAATCTGGCACGCAACAATGTAAAATCACATAACCAGCATCCAATTAAAATGAGTAGACATGGGAAGAAGTAGGAAAATGTGACCCATAACCAGGAGAAACAAACACAGAAGCTAAAGAATCAATGGAGTAAGCAGAACAGGAATGTAAAACACCACTTGTAAACATTATAAGTATGCTCAAGTGTTTAAAGAATAGCGTAAACATGAGATAAATGGGCAATATAAAGAATGAAATGGAACTTCCATATACAAAAAATAGAATATCTGAAATTATTTCACTAAATGGGACTAATAGCAGATTTAACCCTGAGGAGGAAAAAAAGAATCATTGAACTTGAAGACATGGCCATAGACATGATTCAAAATAAAGGACTGAGATTTTAAAACAAAGAATTATCAGAGTCTCAGGACCTGTGGGACATATCAAGTAGTCTAACGCAGATGTAATTGGAGTTTCAGAACCAGAAGAGAAAGGGAGGAAGAAAACAAAAGTTAGAAAAAACAGTTGTTGAAAATAGTCAAAATATTTTTATTATGGACTAAATGTTTATGTCCCCCCAGCCAATTCATATATTGAAGCCCTGGCTCCCAATGTAACTGTATTCGGATGGAAGTAATTAAGGTTAAATGAAGTCATAAGGGTGGGCTCTGATCCTACAGCATTACTTATAAGAAGAGACACCAGGGAATTTGCTAGCTTTCTGTGTGCACAGGCACCAGGGAAAGGCCATAAGAGCACTTAGCAAGAAGGTAACCATCAGCAAACCAGGAAGAGAAACTGAACAGTGCTAGAACCTTGATCTTGGACTTCTAGCTACCAGAACTATGGGATACAAATTTCTATTGTTAAAGCCAAAAAAATTTTAAAAAGCTCATTTATGGCTGTTGTAATGTATTTGTTGTCAAGTATTAGTTTAAAATGTACACTATCACTTTAAAAACTCTTTTTAGGCTGGGCACATTGGCTCACACCTGTAATCTCAGCACTTTGGGAGGCCACGGGGGCAGGGGTGAGGATTGCCTGGGCCCAGGAGTTTAAGACCAGCCTGGACAACGGCAAGATCCTGTCTCTACAAAAATTTTTTTTTAAATTCCTAAAGATAGTGGTGTGCATCCGTACTCCCAGCTACTCAGTAAGCTGAGGCAGGAGGATCACTAGAGCCAAGAGTTTGAGGTTGCAGTGAGCTATGATGATGCCACTGCACTCTAGCCCAGGCAACGGAGCAAGACTCTGTTTCCAAAAAAACAAAAATTTTAAAAATACCTTGTCATAGTCGTTTTCTTTCTTTAAATGAGTTCATTTAATTTGTATTTTGAATATTTCTTCTCTCAATATGACAGGAATCTACAAAGAAAAAAGGCTTCAGCACACCTGAAAAATTTCGAACTTTTAATCATTACATCTTCCAGTATTGTTTATTATTGATTGGTGTGGCACATTTGTAGTAGAAATTATATAAGGTAAACTAAACAAACATAAGAAACAATAAGAAAGTAGAACTCTACAGAGGAAGATGGAAATGTCCTTGTCTGCTAATTCTAACATCTGTGTCAATTCTGGGTTTTTGTGGTTTGGTTGAATTTTCTTCCCATCATGGATCTTATTTTTCTACTTCTTTGCATGTCTAAAAATTTTTATTGGATATTAGATATTATGAATTTTACCTTGTTTGGTGCTGGTTACTTTTGTCGCACATATTTTTATATTCTCTGACACTGTCAAGTTACTTAGAAACAGTTTGATCCTTTTGAGGCTTGCCTTAAAATTTATTAGCAAATCCAGAGCAGTGGTTAACCGGGGGCTAATTATTTCCCACTACTGAGATACTCTTAGTATGCCCGAATACCGTGTGAATTATGAGATTTTCCAGGCCTAGTTTTAGAGAACAGGCACTATTCTAAGTCTGGTGTGAATATAACAGGTATGTTCCCTTTAATCCTTTTGTGTGTGTTTTTTCCCCCTAAACTCTGGAAATTTCCTCACACACATGTGCTGATCAGTGTTTTGCAGAATACTCAAGGTGAACTTTGAAGACTTCTGGGATACTTTGTCTATGCAGCTGTGTCCCCTCTGGTATTCTGTCCTATGAACTCTGGTTTCCTTCTGTTTTCCTGTTCTGGGGGCTAGTGTGGTAGAGCGAGAGATCTGTTCCCCCTAAGTTGGGACAGTCATGATTTACCTCTTTTGTTTCCTGTCTCTCAAGGACACTGTCCTTTGTTGCATGTTGTTATGTGTCTTGAAAGCCATTATTTCGTATATTGTGTCCATTTTTTGTTTGTTTATTTCAGATAAGGGGATAAATCTGGTCCTGTGTTTTAATATCATGACCAGAAGCATCGAAGTTTTAACAACAATAATTACAAGTACATTTCAAAATATTATATGGGGTAGTATGTGTGTGTATTTAATGGTATTGTCATTTACTTGTCTGTGATCACCTGCTTTTCTTCCTTAACCATTACAAACCTTTTTCGCGTTCTGCTCACTCAATAACCAACCTTGTTTTCTGGGTCATCGGAACACTTAGTGTCATTAGGAAATTCTTTCTTGTACCTACTTTCCAAATAAGAGCCTTATTTCCTCCCTTCCTCAGAAGAAAATTTTCCTTTTCTTCAAGGAAGAACCCATTTACTGGTACACACACCTGCGTTGTTTATTCCACCTTCCTAGTAATATCATTCCTACTTCTCTTTTTTCTATTTTGGATTGCTCCTGTTTTGATTTCTTTCCCTGAGATAAAACCTACTGAAGTTGCTACCATCCAATAAAAACTACAACAAAACTAGAGAGTTCCCCTTTAGTTGCTATTTATTCTCTCTTTCTCTTTTTACCTAAATTTCTCAAAAGAGTAGTTTGCATTTTTTGGTCTTTGTTTTCATACTGTTGATTTCTCAACTAGATGTGATCTGCTTATCTTCTACCATTCTATTGAAATAGTTCTCATTAAGGTAAACAATGACCTACACCTATTTCTACTTCTTGTTTTTTTTTTTTTTGGAGTCAGGGTGCCTAGGCTAGAGTGCAGTGGCATCCTCATAGCTTCCTGGAACCTCACACTCCTGGGCTCAAAGGATCCTACTGCCTCTGCCTCCTAAGGAGCTGGGACTACAGGCATGTGCTGCTGTGCCCGGCAAATTTTTCTATTTTTTGTAGAGAGGGGTCTCACTCTTGCTCAGACTTGTCTCAAACTCCTGACCTCAAGTGATCCTCCCTCATCAGCCTCCCAAAGTGCTAGGATTACAGACGTGAGCCACCACGCTTGTCCTGTGATCTACTTCTTAATTGCCAGATTCACAGTATGTTTTTTAGTTTGTATCTTATGGAGCCTATCTGTTTTGTATAGTTAAAGAAGCTAATGAAAGGGAATATACTTTTTAGGTAGAAAATCTCATTAATATTTCACATTCAGAGTAGTCTGTTACTTCTGGATAGCTTGATTACTTTAATAACTTCCTTTGGGAGAACTCCAAGGTAAGTTGTTTGTAAAGCACCTTCCATTTTTATAGCACATACAGTCCCTGAAGTGCACTGTAGTACTTCTTAAAATTATAGACAGGCGATATTAAGGAAGTGCAACCATCTGTAGAGTTGAGGATTACACACAATGTACCAGATTGTCTAAGTAAGCAATATTTTGGCAGAATATATCTAAAGGGAAATTTTCCTACTTAGGAACATGTTCTTATTATACATGTTTATGCTTAGTAAAAAATTTCTACTAGAAGATGTGATCCAGAAGTTTGACAGACAATAAATTTGCTTTATTCAAAAGGAAAAAGGCTTGAACTTGTCACCATGAAGATTTGAAATAGCTCCTTTAGGAAGTCTGCTGCTTTAATTCTCTATGGGTGGTGGTTATTACCAAAAAGATTTCTAAGCCTTTTTTGTCTGCTATTTTTCTATTGTACTTCCTAGATAATAGTTATTTGTTCATCAACCTGTTGGGTTATAATATTAATAAATATGTTTTAAGTTTCAATAGAAACAAGCAAAATAAACATTACTGTTTTGACCTCTTTAAAAGAAAAACATATCATAATATTGCTTTGTAACCTGATGATTTTCTCAGAATGTCTCATCATATATATAAATACGCTTTATTTTTGTTCATAGCTCTTATCACTTTCTAATATACTGTTATGATAAATAATGGTATGTTAATATTTATTCATCATGGCTGACTCCCCACTAGATCGTAAGCCCTGTAAGACAGGGAATGCCAATTTAGTCATAGAACTGTCCTCAATGGCTGGAAGGGTATTTGACATACAGTAGGGCTTCAATTAATGCTTGTTGACTGGAAGGAAGGAAAGGAAAGACATGAAGGAAGAAAAGATGTCAGTGACCTTTTATGGAAACTAAATATTTACCAAAGACAATTTTTGAAGTATGCTTGAAAAATCTAGCAAGTAAATCTCTTTAAATATTTTAAACCTTATGCAATATTAGTCCCTCAAAACTCTAAAGAACTCATGGAAATTGTTCATATAATTAAGAGAGCTAACATGGTTATATATCTGTAATGCTTTGGAAAATCAAGCATGAATAAGAGAAACATTGAGGGGATTATTATCTTTACCTTCTTAAAAATACAGTGATGAATGAAGAGTCAAACCTCTCTGAGAATTAGGGGGGTAAACAAGCTACACAATTAGAGTATGTAGAGTTTTGTTTTGTTTTTTTTTTTTTGTAAGTTAGCATGATGTACAAGTTAAATGAGATCATATTGTGGACACTTCTTAAAAGTTAATGTCCTACTTAAATATACATACTTAGGAGACAGACTTCACATCCTCTTTTTAAAGTACTTTTTAGAATTTCAATCCTGCAGTTGAAGCATTTCACTACATAGTTCTAACGAGCTCATAGGGCACCATCCTAAACACCCTGTAGCACAAAAAGAAGAAAACTTGCAATTTGTTCAAAAAAAAAAAAAAAGGAATAACTGTGTTAAGGGCATGAGAAGAGAGGTCTATTGAGAAAATACTAAAAGTTTATGTAACCCTGTAAGCCTAGCTATCAAGTAACTGGTTACTCTATTTGGCAGTACAAAATTGATCATGGCATTTTTCTGTTTAAAATCCTTCATTGACTCCTCATTATTCTTTTTAAAAAATTATTTATTAAAGCATAATACTCATAAAGAAAAAGCATGAGTATCATAATTTTTCATCTAGATGAATTTTTCAAATTTCGGTGTGTCTGTGTAACTATGCTCAAGAATAGCATCAAGATCAAGAAACAGAGTATTATCTGTAGCCCGGACATTCCCCTCATTCCCCCTTCTAGTTTCTGCTTGCCCACCTTCTAACAAGGGTAATCACTAATTTCTAATGAAATTGGTTTTTTTGTTTGTTTGTTTTGAGACAGAGTCTCACTGTGTTGCCCAGGCTTGAGTGAGTGCCATGGCGTCAGCCTAGCTCACAGCAACCTCAAACTCCTGGGCTCGAGCAATCCTTCTGCCTCAGCCTTCCGAGTAGCTGGGACTACTACAGGCATGCGCCACCATGCCCGGCTAATTTTTTCTGTATATTTTTAGTTGTTGGATTAATTTCTTTCTATTTTTAGTAGAGACGGGGTCTCGCTCTTGCTCAGGCTGGTTTCGAACTCCTGAGCTCAAACAATCTGCCCTCCTCGGCCTCCCAGAGTGCTAAGATTACAGGCGTGAGCCACCTCGCCCGGCCGAGGAATTGTTTTTTAAAAATTATTTTATTTTATACAAATAAAATCATCTAGTTTTTACTCTTTTGTCTGTTGTCTGACTTCTCTTGCTCAACATGTTTCTAAGAGTCTCCCGTATTGTTACATGTACTTGTTGGTCATTCTCAATACGGTAAAATATTCCATCCTGGGAATATACCGTGACACATTTATCTACCGTATTATTGATGTACATTTGGGTGATTTCCCATTTGGGGCTATTTTAAATAATGGTACTATGACAATTCTGTGCAATTTTCTTGGGAATGAACCTAGTAGTGGAAAATTGGGAGACAGAATAATAGCCTTCCCAAAGAGTTCCATGTTCTACTCTCCAGAACCTATGACTATATTACCTCACATGGCAAAAGGAATTTTACAAATGTGGTGTAAGGACTGGAGGTGGAGAGATTATCTTGGATCACCTGAGTGGGCCCAATGTAATCATATAGTCCTTGTAAGAGTAAGGAGACAGGAGAGAGTCGGAGGAAGAGATGTAATAGTGCAAAAAAAAGGTGGAGGAATATAATTGATGGAAGCGGGGGCCACAAGCCAAGGAATATAGACAGGTGGAAAAGGCAAGGAAAAAATTCTCCCCTAGAACCTCCAGAATGACTCTCCTGACACATTCATTTTGGTTTAGCGAGACCAGTTTTGGACTTCTGACTCCCAAAACTGTGAGTTAATACATTTTTGTTTTTTTAAACCCCCAAGTTTGTGGTAATTTGTTCCAGCAGCTATAGGAAACTAATACAGTAAGTCATAGAGTAAGCATATGTTCAGCTTTAGCAGGTACTGTCAAAGAGTTTTCCAATGCGGTTGTACCGGTTTAAACTCCCCTTGACAGTATATGAGAGTTCCAGTTTTTCCACATTCTTGTTATTTTGGTATTTTCTGTTTTTTTTTTTTGTTTTAGCTATTCTAGTGGATGTTTAATTGAATCACTTTGTAGTTTTAATTTTTATTTCCTTTATGATTAATAATGTTATTCACTTTTCCATATATATATATATTGGCTATTGGGATATTTTCTTTTATGAAATGTCTGTTAATTTTCTCTGGAATTGTGTTTTCTTTTTGATTCATAGGATTTATTTACATATTCTGAAGTATTTTGTTGGATTCTTTTCTCTTTCTCTCCAGTCATTTACAGGCTGATTATTTCAATTCACTCTAGGGTGAGATTGGTTTGGGGCAGTTTCAGTTTTAATAAGATTCAGTTTACCCTTACTATTCCCCTTTTACTTTGACATGCTTCTCCCAGGCTTTAAATTAAGAAGGTCTTTGAGGTTCTTTGTCTTCTCAGTCCTGAAATACTCAGGTTGATCTAGCTCTGCTCTCCAAAAGTTCCCAGACCTCCCACCTGTTGAAACTTATCTAGTGAATGTCTTCAAGAAAAGACCTTGCCTGTGTTTGTGGCATCTCCTCTCCCCTCAGCTGGTCTTTGTTCCCAACCATCACAAATGTGAAGGACCTTTTTCCTACACTTTTTGTAGTTTTGGGTCTAGTTCCCCTGCTTCCCTTTGCAATCCTAGAACTCAGCAAATGTTCCATGGGAAACCCAGGTTGAGATTCCTTAAGTTTCCCAATTTTCACTCCAGTCTCATGAACCTCTAAAAGCTTTGGTAGTTTTCCCCTTCTCCAGCACAGGTACTCTGCTTGGGCCAAGCTTGAATTTTTAAAAATATATATGGCTTCTTTAATTATTGCAAGTAGGGAACTGGTCTGCCTCCACTCTTCTTCCTCCATTACTCTCAAGGTGCAATCCAAATGTGACTTTTCTGGTCCCTTCCTATTTACTCAGCACTCATTATTTTTCTTTCTATTTTTTTAATCTCTGTACTTGAGCCTGAATGAATTACCCTCTTCTCAGTATTTACACATACCTGAAACACATGTCTGTATCCTTCCCTTCATCTGTATGACTCACACTTGTCTTTTCAATCTCAGTTTAGCAATGAAGTGTTCCCTGACTCCTCTCTCATCATACACACCCAAACATGAGCTAGCCATCCTCTTTCAGCCACAGAACTCTAATGTCTCTGATTTCAGCATTTATCCTGCTACAGTGTAATAGCTCACCTATTAGGTTGTCTGTATCTCCCACCAGGCTCTGGAAAAAGCTTCTCTGTCTACCTCCATTTCATGCCATATTCTTATCAGAAACCACAGTGCTCAGTATATAATAGACATTCTGTTGAGATGGAACCCTAAAATGTTAAATTAATATATAAAGGCTTTATGAATTACGAGGAAATCTGAAAAGGAAACAATCTGTAAAATCAAAATACTCTTTATTTTAAAAAAATAATAAGCACCTATAAGCTAAATGAGACCCTAATATGAAGTACTTTTAGAAAACAGAAATATGTGTATATGATAAACAGGGACATGAAAAGATGATTGCAAAAATGCTATGATGATTATCATAGGATAGTAAGTTATTAAGTAATTTTTAGTTTGTTTATACTTTTATTTCTTTGCAATGAACATTTTCATATCAGTTATAGAATATGAAGCAATTTTAATTGAGATAAAAGAAGAAAGCAAACTGGAGACTAAAATATTTAACCCTCCATGAAGATTTGTTGAATGGAAATTAGATCCAGTATTTATTGAAACAGATAAACTGGTCAGAGTTGAAGACAAAGTAAGATAAAAAGATTTACAGAAATAACTCCCAAGTTTACTCTGTATGTCTGGGTAAATTCTAAGTGGATCAAACAATTAAATGTAAAATATGAAACCATACACGTGCTAAAAGAAAAGACAAGTGAATAAGCTAGGAATGGAGGGAAACTTTTCTAACTAATTCAATATCCAGAAGCAGTGATGAAAAAACTGATGATTAGTTTACATTACAAACTTTTTGCGTGGTGAAAAAAATTTTAAGCAAAATAAAAAGACAAGTGACAAACTAGAAAAAAAGTTTATAATTTACATTAAAGATAAAGGGTTAGTATGTAATAATATGTAAAAAGCTTCTAAAATGAGAAGAAAAAAGCCAACGACCCTATAGGGAAGAAAATGTAGCTGTCTCTTAAGTATATGGAAAAGATGCTCAATATCACCCAGAAATAGAGAAATGCAGAATAAAAGTACAAAAAGATCCCATTTCTCATCTATAAACTTAGCAAAAATCAAAAAATTTGATAACATACTCTGTTAATGAGCATGTGGGGAAATAGTCTCACACATCGTTAATTAACATACAAACCTTAAGGAGGGGAGTTCGTGAGTGCCTAAAAAAATTATGTAGCCATTTACTCTTTTACCCAGCAATTCTACTTCTAGGGATCTATTCCATAGATGTGCTGGCAGAAATATGAAAAGACATATGCATAGGACTATTCCTTACATCATTATTTGGAATTGCAAAAAATGGAAACAACCCAAACGTTCATTACTAGGGGATTAGTTAAACAAACTGTGGTGCGTTCGTATAATGGAATGACATACAGCTATAAAAATAAATGAGGGGAAAAAAAGGAATGAGGAATATCTTTATGTAGTACTGTGGAGTGGTCATCAAGATATGTTAAGTTTTAAAAGGTGGATAAATATGTGTAGGCGAGGCCTGTCATTCTAGCGCTTTGGGAGGCCAAGGCGGGAGGGTCGCTTGAGGTCAGGAGTTCGAGATTAGCCTGGGCAATAGTGAGACCCTGTCTCTACAGAAAATTAAAATAAAAAACCAAATTAGCTGGATGTGGTGAAACACACCTGTAGTCCCAGCTTCTTGGGAGGCTGAGGCAAGAAAGATCACTTGAGTCCAGGAGTTTGAGGTTGCTGTGAGCTATGATGATGACATTGCACTCTGGCCTGGGCAAGAGAGGGAGACCCTATCTCAAAAACAAAAAAAAAACAAAAAAAAAACGTGCTTTTGTTCACCTAAGAAAGAGGGTGGTGACATAAATATGTATTTTTCTTATAGTTTTAAAGAATTAGAGGATAAACTATAAAATTTAGAAAAATGGTTACCAGTGCTGGGGAGAGGGAGATGAGTGTCAAGAAGACACTGGAGGGAACAGAGAAAAAGGTAGACTTCTTCGAATATACTTTCTTGTGTAGGCATAAGTTTGAAGCCATATGAATATTTTCTGTGGTTGTAAAACAAAATTAAAATGAAAGAAAAAATTCCTACAATCCAAGAGTAAAACAAAATAATTGAATGGAAGTGTGTGGCATAACCACACAGAGAGGAACTCCTGTGTTTGTTTGTTTGTTTGTTTGTTTGCTTACTCATTTGACTAATTTACTTTTAAACTCAGTAATTTGTTTCTGCATCCCTATTGTGATATACCTAAAGGACAATAAGAATTGATCCAAAACCCATGAACTCTTTAATAATCAAGATGTTGATGATAGTATTAGTATTATTATTTTTAGACTACCGTGTGTGTGTGGTATGGGATAAAGTAAATGACTAATCATGTTGATATCATGGTGGGTCAAGATTTTCAGCATGAAAGCAAGGATATAGAAAATGGGTGAGATCACAGCAAACTGATGATGTATTTTTTTCTTTAAAAAATATAATTTGATTCATACACATTTCACAGGTAAGCCATTGAAAAGGCCTAGAAATAATGGCCATTTCAATAATACTGAACCCCTCCAACATTGATGTTGTGGTTTTTAAAGCATGATTTCCCATTAAAAGAAACCAGGATTCCTTGAAGAAATGGCTAATTCCTGGACTGGGGCAGGGAATGTGCAGGATAATTCTGTAATCCCTTATGCTAGAAAGCAAGGAAGATATCAAAGACTACTAGGGTTGTGTTAAAGGACTGAGAAAGCAATTTGAATAAACATCCACCACAGATGGAATAATTTTAGCATCAGTAGGGATAACAGTTGCAAGAGATTGAAACCCATCACAATGTCTAAATCCATGAGTTCATGATGACATAAATAAATAAATAAATATTGGTTGGTTACTATTGATATTATGGAACTTTGGAAACTGAAAAAGGGAATATAGTCCAACATTTTTTCTGCTTTTCCTGAACAAATGATACCTCAGAAAAACCAAGTAATTGATGAGAAAAGTTTTTATTTATTGAAGTATCACATCTAATAAATGCAAAAGGAATGTTAGAATCTCTTCATTTTATAATCTCTAATGAATTTGTGGATCTAGAAATGATTATTAATGTCTGCTAAGTTCATTTAAAAAGGCGAACAGTATGCAGATTCAGTCACTACATATGCAGTCGTCTTGTTAAAAATTATATAACCTAGAATCTGATCAAATTCTTACCTACATCAGCAATTTTCAGCTTAGTTGCACTTTAGAATCAATTGGACAGTGTTCAAAAATCCCAAAGCCTAGGCTGCAATTGCATTAGAGTCTCTGAGGGTGAGACCTAAACATAAGGATTTTTAAAAGCTCTTCAGTTATTTCAAAGTGAAAAGTGCTATTTTGGATCCAACTAATAATTTATAGGAAATATAGGGATCAGAGGGTACAATCAGCAAAATTCGACTACAGAAAACTGTAGGACAAATGACCTAGCTTCTTAAAGAATTAAAAGGAATAAAAAGAGAGATGGGAACTATAGGCTTGATGACATTTCAGCTAATTAACAATATGCGGACTATTTATGGATCCCAAATCAAACAAACCATTAAAAAATTCCTAAGTCAATCAGGCAAATGTGGTCACTGATTGTTAATTTTGTAAAATGTGATAAGAGAGCTGTGGTTATGTTTTTTAAGAAAATTATTCCTATTGGAGATATCTGCTGAATATTTATGAGTGAAATGATAGAATGTTTGCTATTTGCTTCAAAATAACTGCTAGTGATGGAGGGAGATTAGCCAGGGATACAGATAAAAAAAGATTGAGTTGATAAGTGCTGCAGCTAAGTGATGGATACAAAGAGGTCCATTAGAATATTCTCTGTACATTATGTGTTTGAAATCTATAATAACAATGTTTTCAAAATTTCAGGGCAAGCACTTAAGGCAGACAAAGGAAGTCAGCACAGAAGAATAGGAAAAAAATTAGAGAAATGGAAAAACCAAGAGAGAATGGGGTCATGGAGAGTATTTCTCAAAGGAGCTAGTGATCAACAGAGATCGAATGAAAGGAGATCAGAAAAGCACCCACTGTTTTTGGCAATTGGAACGATATTGTGACTGTTCCCAGAATAGTTTCAGCGGCGTTGTGGCAGGTGGAAGTCTGCTTGCAGTCTGGAAGAGACAAGGAAATGTGTATAGACTGTTAATACAAGGAGCAACGGGACAGTGGCTGCAAGTAAACAGTTTGTAGGGTCACAGGGGCAGGGGAGCATGTTGCCATATTATTTGTATTTTGGGGTTCTTATGTGAGAGAGCATGTTCAAGCATCTTTTATTGATCTTGGAAGGGAGCCAGTAGAAAGTGGGAAGCTACAAATACAAAAGAGAATAGTAGTCTTGGAGGAGAGGAGATGGGCTGGGATGGAGGGCAGAAGTTGAGGAATTGGTCCTGTATAGAATAGACACGTTCCCCTGTCAAGAAAGTCGAAGATTAGAAACGTGGGAGTGGGCCGGGTGTGGCGGCTCACACCTGTAATCCTAGCACTCTGAGAGGCGAGGCAGGAGGATTGCTCGAGGTCAAGAATTCGAGACCAGCCTGGGCAAGAGCGAGACCCTGTCTCTACTAAAAATAAAAAGAAATTAGCTGGACAACTAAAAATATATATAGAGAGAAAAAATTAGCCGGGCATGGTGGTGCATGCCTGCAGTCCCAGCTACTCGGGAGGCTGAGGCAGAAGGATTGCTTCAGCCCAGGAGTTTGAGGTTGCCGTGAGTTAGGCTGACACCACGGCACTCTAGCCTGAGCAACAGAGTGAGACTCTGTCTCCAAAAAAAAAAGGAAAGAAAGAAAAACGAAATATAGGAATGGAGGGTAGAAAGTTGAAAGGATTCTTTTTCTAGTGACCTTTATTTTTTCTGCGAGATAGGGAAGGTGGCCATCTTCATATTGTAAGTGGATTGAGGCTTAGTGAGTTAGAAGGTGGGAAGAGACTGTATGTTTTTATTCCTGCTAAAAGGGAAGGATTGCGGTATAGAATGCATACCCAGTTACTACTGGATTCCATAACTTTGTGTTGCTGCCATTATGAGGGGAAAAAAAGCAACAAAAAACAAAAACCTAAGAACTCTCCTAGAGCCCATAGCCAGATATTTCCAAACAATCATTCCATCCTAATGTTTTATATATAAAACTTGCATTTTAATATCCATTAATCTTAAATGGGGATTCTCTGAGTTTTAAGAAGGTCCATTTTATTTCTATCCTAGTTTTAGTTTTATTAAATTATACAAAGTAATCACAAGGTTTGCTAATTCTCAATAAATATTTATAATTAGCTTTAGTTCATATAAATTTTTATTTGCTTTTAATATATTTCTTGGACCATAGATTTCCAGAACTTAGAAGGAAATGTTATAACCACATCAGTGACTAAAGCAGAAGGAGTAATGGGCAAAACTCATTAACTTGGGGCAATTAACTTACCTGTGTTTTATTCTGGTGCTCTTATTTTATGTCTGAACTATTTTTATAGTGTATTTGAGCATTTTTTCCAATAATACTATGTTAAATTACATTTTTTATATAAAATTGAGTTTGTTTTGTCATTGTTTTATATTGAGGAGGCATAATATAGTCTGTGCTATATTAGTATCTGAAAAGTAGCTGTTTACAAAACTGATGTATGGCCCTCAACATTTGACTTTTACATAATTTTCACTGATGTGAATGAAGTGTGATATATTTTACTCTGGCAGGCAGATTCTAAGACGGCTCCCAATGGCATCTGTCTTCTGGTATTTGCACCCTTGTGTAATCTCTTCTTGAGTACAGGCAGAACTTGCTTCTAACCCACAATACATACAAAGGGGATGTACCTTCCGTGATTAGGTTACATGAGTTTTTTTTTTCTTTTTAATGTTCAAAAAATATATTTATTTATAAAAAATACAATGGAGAAGTTTATGCTGAGAAATGCAGCAGTAAATACAGTTGAAGAAAACAGAGCAACTCTGCATTGATACATTGGCACAAACAGGAAGAGCAAACGCACCACCCAGACCTAAATGTCTGCAGGCCATTTTTATACATGCTCCTTCAGAAACTCCACTCTGAAAAGACCTTGTCAGCTTAGGTAGGAGAATGAGTACACATATAATCACAAATGCACACTGATCATGACTTTATTTAAAAATTAGCAACCAATACTGTAGAAACATCCATATGTAAATTTCTAAAAAAAATGCTGCATCTTATATTTAATTGGCAAAGACTGCATTTAGCAGTAAGCATGAGTTTAGTCTTCCATGTAGAAACCATATACGCTAAACTATATAAAAAAAAAAGTTTTCTATTGTTTGAAAATACCAGTTTGAGATTGTAAAAATGCGTAGATCTTTAATAAACGAATTGGCTGGACAAGAGTACTCCGCTTTCACAGTATTCCTTTTTACTGTGTATGTAAATTACTGGTTATGCCGTAGGATTTAACCGTTACAGCACTAAAAGGCAACTATTTAGGGAAGATGCAGAAAAAAGAAAAAGGAATGTATGTAAGGCAATTTCTTTTATTAGGTACAATAAGCATAATAGTGTTTTGGGGAGACATCTACAACCAGAAGCTCACATACAACCATTGGACAACTCAGTAATTTCTCTACAGATGGGCACCAACAAAGTTGCTTCCCGGAAAGGAATGAGTGTGTATGGGCTTAGGCAGCAAGTATATGATCCCAAATACTGTGCTGCTCCAACAGGACCTGTCATTCACAGTGGAAGCCAAGGAACAGGAACGAATGGTTGGAAATCAGTGATAGCGATTATCAGGCAGAATACCCAGATGAATATCATGGCGAGTACCCCGATGACTACCCCAGAGAATACCACTATGGCGACCAAAGCATTATTAGATGCACACAGAGGAGCCCAGTATTTAGCCATTGTTTTTATTCAGTGAGAACCAGGTTACATGAGATTTTAACCTTCATCTTGCTAGCAGGCACTCTGTCTATTGCCTTCTCGGCTTGCATGTTTTGATGAAACAAGCAGCGTGTTGTAGAGGTCCCCTTGGGAATGAGCTCTGGTTGGTTTCCAGCCAACATCACAATGAACTGAATCTTGCCGGCAACCGCAAGGCTTGGAATTAGATTTTTCCCCAGTTGAACCTTTAGATGAGACTCCACCCATGGCTAATACTTTATTGACAGCCTTGTGAGAAACCCTGAAGCAGAGGACCCAGCTAAGCCATGCCCGGATTCCCAACCCACAGAAATTATGGGATATAAACGTGTGTTGTTAAAATAAGCAGTTATATTTATGGTAATTTATTACATGGCAATAAATAACTAAAGAGTTATGAAACAGAAAATAATTCCAAGACATCTGAAGTCGATAGATTACTGGCTTCCTTTACTTTCGTAGTCTGGGTGATTTAGGTACAAGGCCTGACAGTTATTCAGAACTGGGCCCAAGTTAGCAAAAGGAATAAGCTAGAATGGGTAGCAATCTACTTACAAAGGAAGAACCTAACCTGGCTATGAAAGCTGACTCTCAGGCCAAGTCCTCCAAAGTACATGTAAGTTCTGTTAAAATATGACCAGCAGCCTCTATGATGATAATCTACACCAATTCCTTTGCCTTAGCTGTTTTTCCATCTGAATCATTATTTCCCCGAAATCCAGATGGACCATGTTCTTGCTTCATTCAGAGGTCCTTGCTATCCACTGTATGTAAGATGGCACTCCCTGTCACTATCTATCCTCTAACCTTGCTTTATTTTTTTCAAAGCACTTAGCACTGCCTGACATTATGTTACATACTGATTTGCTTATTGTCCTCCCTCACTAGAGTATAAGCTCCACATGGATAAGAACTTGCCTATTTCATTCACTGCTGCATATCCAGTATTTACAACAGTACTTGGCCTGTGGTATATGGTCATCAAATATTTGTTGAATGGATGAATCCTTCCAGGTAGATTTGGCACTGCCTAGTATTCGGCATCTGAAGTTGGTGGGAGTTCTAAGGAATGCTGGCAATTCTTGGCCAGACCCTGCTCAGTGGCCTAAAGGTGAGGTATTCAGTCCTTCCATAGGGAGCTGCAGGAGCAGAAGCAGTATGTAGGCTGAGGTTTAGGCACAGCTAGTCAAGACTAAGGCAGGAGCTATGAGTGCTACAGCTCTGGGATGAAGCAGACATTGGGTTGTCCTCTGAAGCTTTCCCTAAACCAGGGATCTAGAAGGAGTGAGGCAATTAAGACTATCAGATGAGGGCAATTAAGGCTATTAGAATCTAGGAAAATGATTTAATTACAAACCTAGACCCCTCTTCATTCTACTTTCAGTTCATTTGTTCATTGAAGAAGTCAATGCAGGCCGGGCGTGGTGGCTCATGCCTGTAATCCTAGCACTCTGGGAGGCTGAGGTGGGTGGATTGTTTGAGCTCAGGAGTTCGAGACCAGCCTGAGCAAGAGTGAGACCCCATCTCTACTAAAATTAGAAAGAAATTAATCGGACAGCTAAAAACATATAGAAAAAATTAGCCGGGCATGGTGGTGCATGCCTGTGGTCCCAGCTACTCAGGAGGCTGAGGCAGAAGGATCGCTTGAGCCCAGGAGTTTGAGGTTGCTGTGAGCTAGGCTGACGCCACTGCACTGTAGCCCGGGCAACAGAGTGAGATTCTGTCTCAAAAAAAAAAAAAAGAAGTCAATGCCTAGTGTTAATGTAAGTAAAGAAAATACACAGATAAGTAAGTCAAATAATATCCCTGTCCTCATTTAACTTACATTTTAAAAGAGAAGGATAGTCAACACAAACTAGTAACAACTTACAGTGTTCAGTTCTAGCAAGAAAGTAAAAGAAGGTACTAGAATAGAGAAGATGAAAAGAGAAAATGAGCACATAGACTGTTTATATCCTTTCACCTCTATGTGAATTAGGTCAAGGTCTGGCATGGGTCTGAGCCTGCAAATTTTTGAAGGTACATGGGTTCTTAATGAATTCAAGAAGACAGGGATAGGGAAATAAAATCAAAGGCAGACTTTCTTAATCACAGTGTTTTTCTCCCAGACCTATTACCTGGCAGGAAAATGTGCATAGAATTATCTAAATCATAAAATGTTATTTTAATAGTAATTAAATTATTAAATATGAGTTTCATCTCCATATTAGTGCCTGTGTTATGATCATTAGTGATTAATAAAAAAAGAACAATAGTTTGCATAAGAAGATAATCTGAATAATAAATTCTCAAGTAACTGGGAATTAATAAGCTGTAATTTTCTGTCTATAAATGATTTGTTAGATTAAGGTATATAATAGGTGTTATATAAGTATTTATCAAATAAGTGATTATAATCAAATTATATAAGTCATGTGAATACTTCATAAAAAGAAATTAAAGTAGAACTTAGCTTCAAGATTTAAATAGACAATACTTATTTGTAAGCTTTAAATATATTTGATTAAGTAATTCACAATTAATTAATCACATTTGCTAAGATAACATGGGCAAAGTTTGGCTATCTGAAAATCTCAACAATGATTTATTCTATATAGATAAGATTTCAGTGAAAGTGATATCATCCAGTAAAAAGCAAAACTTACCTTCATTCTATCATTCAAGAAATATTTACTTAATTTCTACTATTCCAGGCACTGTGCTAGGTACCAAGTGTACTTTCAAGAAACCAGGCATTGTCCTTGTCCTCATGGAATTTACAGTAAAGTAGGAGAAACATACTTCAAACAAATATGTTCAGAAATTGTGATAAATACAAAGAAAGCAAAGAACAGATTGTTGGGAGAGAATTACCAAAGGAATATAATTTTGATTGAGAGAGTTCAAGAACTCTGAAGGATCAGAGATTTTATCTTACTTAAAAAGGCTAACCTGCCATAGTTTTATGAATATTGTCAGAAGATCTGAGGCTCCTGGATTAGAGAAAAGGAACTTTATTAATCACAGCACAGCAAGAAGCATAAGCATTTGCATATTGTTTGTTGGTTCCCCATGCTCCCAAATGTTATGGGGAGACAGGACATGGGCCCACGTGGGTGACATATATGCTGTGAGTTTGTATCGCAGTTAAGGAACCTTGAGCTTGGAGAAACTACTACTTTTATAGTGAACAGTAAGCAAATCTGTTCTCTGTCTACAAGAAAATA
>RJWJ010032281.1:0-18622 GCA_004363605.1 Indri indri
CCCTGTGCCCCTCAGACATCTTGTGCAGACATTCTCTTATGACTCTCCCCAGAGTCCTCCATAGCTATTTGTAGGTCCGTCTTCCTGGCTAGACTATGGACTTCTCTTATTCATTTCTCTGTCTTCCCAGACACAAGTCTGGCTCAGAGTGGGTTCCAGAAATAGGCTGGTTGCCCCCGTGCTCTTGTGCCTGAAGATGGAGGCTTCAGGATTGTCCATTCAGGCTCTAGACTCAGCTTCCTCATTCCAAGGTAGTTTCGTCCCTCGGAAGTCTGTTTGTCGTGGGTCTGCTAGGGTCTGTGAGGATGTCTCTGAAGGGCACGTTGGATTTCTAATTGACATGAATGTCCAGGGAACCACACAGCCCAGGGTGTGTTATTGGCTGATGTTACTGACCCACTATTGAGGCGAGGGGTGGATTTTGCCTCTGAAGGGGACATATTGGCCGCCCCTCCCTTGGCTGAAAGCAGTCTTCAAGGGGACGCTAGCTCTCTCTTCTCCCTGCCAGCACAGCTACTTGCTCTTCTATGACTGGGCAGCTCGCTCTTTGCCCTATGTAGGAGGGACACTTCAGCTGAGGTTGGAACATCTGGCTTGTTCTAATGAGTGGGGTGGGAGCCCTCACCTGTTCACTGCGCTTGTGTTCGCATGCCGGTGGGGAAGGATAGGACATGGGGTAATAGCAACTGAATGCCGAACCTTGGTCTTGTCTGACTGCCCAGTCCTGATTTTTAACATTTGCCATGCACCTTGAGAATCCAGGAGTTCTCAGTCCCCACCATCCCCTAAACTTGTACCCCTTAGCTAAAAAACGACCAAGTGTTTTTTTTTAAAAAAGGTAATTAAATACAGGCAGAGCTTAATAGAAGCACTTCTCATCATGTGACCAGAAGAACTGAAAAAGTTTTGAAAAGCAGGAGGTTCTCAGAAATACTTGCTTTTGTAAACAAATATTCTTTCTTCCTTCAAATACAGCACTAGCAAGGAGCGTTCGTGAGCGTTGATGGCTTTCTTCTTCCTGAGAAGCTCGGTGGCTCACCCCCTACGGGGCATCTGGTTTTGATTGATAATAAACCCAAGGAGTAGAGCGCGCCTGCAAGGAAGGCTCCTAATTGCTGTTGCCCTACTTGCCAGTGGCAGGATTTAATCACTTAGTTTCTCAAACTTTACTTACGCAAGCTCCCTCCATGGCCTGGGCCCCGGGGCCCGGCCCGAAGCAGCCCACTGCGCCAACACTTCTTTCAAGTCTGTGGTTTTATCTTAAACATTCAGGCAAGGCTTATATTCTACTGAATAACATATTCCTGTTTGTTTTAATATGAAAATATGCAAAATAACTTAGTGGTGAAATTGCATAAATCTCTATTTCCAACTTTTTTTTTTTTCCCATATCATCAATTTTGGGTAAAAATGAAGTTCCAGGAGCAGCTTTGGGTATCTCTTAACCGACGGCTGCTGTGTGCTCCAGGGAGCCAGCCCCGGTGTGAAAGTGAGTCCCTGGATGATCCCAGCAGTTTCTGGACACCTTCCAGAATACACTCCACACGGAGCTTCTGTGTACCCTCGTCCATGCACGGACAGGCTCTCATGGGAAGAGGAGAGGCTGGTGGCAAAGAGACTTTCCAATTAGAGACTGTCTGTCTGTTCATTCCCAGGGTTTGGCACAGTTAAAGGGAAGCTGAGGATTAAATAGGATGACGGCTTTTCTTAACTTGGGTACAAAACTTCTCTATGAGAATACTGAAATTCTGAGTTTCCATTTTGATGATATTTTTAAAAATATGAATAGGCATATTTTAGAGAATCTGAATGTTGGCCCCAACAACTGAGTTCTGTTAGCAAGCAAATTGGGGTCCTGGGCTGGTACGTCAAATTTCATGGGCTAAAGGAGAAAAGAGCCAAGTTTGACTTAATATGTCAGTGATGTATTTGTGCTGAATGACAGTTAATACACTATGATGTGCTGCTTTAGCAAAGATTGTCCCAGTATTTCCATTAGAGAAAAATGAGTTGTCACAATACACAGAATGTATAGGCAGATCGACTCCAAAAAACCTGCTCCAATGTAGTTGGCTCCACGCTGCCAGTATGAGTGGAGATATAATTTCAGCAAAGCTGAAAAAATCAGTGTATGTGTATATATATAGATACATATATATATACACACACATACATGCACGCATATATATACATACACACACGTATATGAATTAAAATTGAAAAGCAACATCAGCTCTCCTATAAATGTTAAGGTAAACTATATTGGTTTTGTAGTTGTGTGTTTAACCTCTAAAAGTGCTCATTTTTTATTTGTATCGTAGCTATGAAGAGAATATGTTTATGTCTTGTTTATGTATATACATATTATACATTGTTATAATTAAATGTTATAATTAAAATTATAATTAAAATCATTTAAGTCTAAACATGGGGGGTTTATAAGAATTTTGTTAACTTTAAAATGGGTGGGTACAAACTCAAATTTGAAAAAATCATTGTCTTAGTTCATTTCGTGCTGCTATAACAGAATACCTGAGACTTGGTAATTTGCAAAAAGCAGAGATTTATTTCTTATAGTTTGGAGGCTGGGAGCTGCAAGGCCGAGCGCCCTGCGTCTGGCGAGGGCCTTCTTGCTGTGTCGTCCCACGGTGGAAGGTGGAAGGGAAAGGGAGCATGTGCGTGAGAGAGAGGAAACTCATCCTTTTTCTCAGGAATCCCCTCCCGCAATTAACTACCCCACTCCTGATCCATTTCCTAAATGTGGTCGGAAATTAACAGCGAACATACCATGGAGGTGCAGGTGCTGTGGAAAACAGTATGGTAGTCCCTCAAAAGATTAAACATAGAATTACCATATAATTCGGCAATTCCACTTCTGGGTGTACACCCCAAAGAACTGAAAGCAAGGACTTGAGCAGGTATTTGTACTCACGTACGTAGCAGGATTATTCACAGTAGCCAAAAGATGGAAGCAACCAGGAGCGCATCGATGCACAAATGAATAAGCTAAATGTGGTCTGAATATGCAATGGAGTATGATTCAGCCTTCGAAAGGAAGGAAATTCCGACACTTGCTACAACATGGATGGACCTTGAGGACATCATGCTACGTGAAATAAACCAAACACAAAAGGCCAACTGCTGTACAATTCCACTTACGTGAGGTACGGAGAGCAATCAAAATTCGAGAGACAGAAAGTAGATGGCGGTTGCCAGGGAAATAGGGGGAGGGTAGAACAGGGAGTTGTTGTTTTATGGGTACAGAGTTTCAGTTTGGGAAGATGAAAAAGTTCTGGAGACAGACCAGGTACGGTGGCTCACGCCTGTAATCCTAGCACTCTGGGAGGCCGAGGCCGGAGGATCGCTTGAGCTCAGGAGCTCGAGACCAGCCTGAGCAACAGCGAGACCCATCTCTACTAAAAAAAGAAAAATAGAAAGAAATTAGCTGGACAACTAAAAAAATATATTAAAAAAATTAGCCGGGCATGGTGGCACATGCCTGTAATCCCAACTCCTCAGGAGGCTGAGGCAGGAGGATCGCTTGAGCCCAGGAGTTTGAGGTTGCTGTGAGCTAGGCTGACGCCATGGCACTCTAGCCTGGGAAACAGAGCGAGACTCCGTCTAGAAAAAAATAAAAAAAAAAAAAAGAAAAAGTTCTGGAGATGATGGTAGTCATGCTTGCACAACAATGTGTACTTAATGCCAATGAACTCTACACTTAAAATGGTTGAAATGGTAAATTTTATGTTATGTGTATTTGACTACAATAAAAAATACAGTAAATTTGAATTTGAATTTGTTTAGCAAATTCATGTTCACAGCAGCATGGACACGGTTGGTTCTCAGGTGTCCTCCAAGGAGCCACTATGTGTTTCCCAACTGCTATCAGGCATCTTGATCCTTCTAAGAGGGACTTCCCCAGCGCTCTCCACGTGAACACTCTTATGGTCCTGGGACAAATGCAGGAAGACAGATCAGCAAATCTGCAGTTATTTCAAAACCGAAGACCAACTTGGCATGTGACTTAGTCTGCTTCTCTATCACAGAATACCACAGACTAGGTAATTTCTAAAGAACAGAAATTTATTTCTCATAGTTCTAGAGGGGAAGTCCAAGATCAAGGAAGGCCCCAGCATCTGGCGAGGGCCTTCTTGCTGTGTCCTCATGCAGTGGAAAGCAGAAGGGCAAGTGGAGAATGAACGCTTCGAGTGAACCCACTCCCTCTGGCAAGCCCTTTCCAAGGGCACCTAATCCCATTCCCAAGGGAGGAGCCCTCCTGGCCTAATGACCTCTTAAAGGCCCTACCTCTCAATACTATCGCGTTGGCAATGCCTGACTTTTGGAGGGGACACATTAAAAAAAATAGCAGCCTGGCTACTCTACTGAGAATACTAACTAACATGCACCGCCCGAGCCAGATTCCTCATATTTATTCATTATGGGGAAATAAACTAAATTTAATACAGTGAAGTTCTGAATAATGGATAAAATTTAGGCTGTATAGCAGCATTTTCCAACGTATGTTCTGTGGGATGTTCATAAATGTTACATGAAAAAAAGGATTCTGTTGTTAAACACATTTTGGAAATGCTGGATTAAACCAGGTAAAAAGGCTTCTTCATTGCTGGATTTAGAGCCTTAAATGTGCCTATGTGTGACTTGGAGGTTTGGAGGGTACTCACACAAGTGTTTGCCAAATGCATTTGGCCACAGAAGACTTTTTCATGATCATGCTGAAGGAGGATGTTCTATAAACACACTCTGGAAAAAACTTCCATTTTGAGAAAAATAATGAACTAGAAGATAAATATACGCTAGGCCAGGGGTGGCAAACTATATAGTCCTTGGGCCTAATCCATCGGCAGCTTCTTCTTTTTTTTTTTTTTCACAGAGCTAAGAATGTTTTGCACATTTTCGTACGGTTACATTTTGAATAGTTATGTAAGTACTTGCATAATGTTCTGGTTTTGCCTCTTGGCTTGCGAAGCCCAAAATATTTACTATCTGACCCTTTAAGAAAAAGTTTGCCAACTCCTGCACTAGGCAATGAAAACATTTGAAGAGTGTCTTTTTTTTTTTTTACTCTTCATACAAACAATAATTATTATGTGCTATTCAAAGTGCCTACTATGTGCCAGGCATACATTATTTCCATTAATCTTAACAGCTCCATAAGAAAGGTACTGTTGCCCCATTTTACAGAGGAGGACACTGAGTCTCAGAGAGGTAAGATGTCTATCAGAGCCAGAACTCAACCCCAGCTCTGTCCAACCCCAATGTCCAGAACTGTTCTGTTGTCAGTGGTTCACAAAGTGGAGTCCATGAATCCAGAGGGTGTGTAAGACAAGCCACTGGAGCACACTGACTTACAGCTCTTATATGATCATCCTTCGGATATATTTTATATATGTATTTTATTATACAACACAATAAATCAGCTAAAATTAGCCTAATCAGTAGCCACTAGACAGATTTTTGAGGAGCCTAAGTTCAGAACTACTGAGAGAGACACAGGGATCAGAGATGGAGAACAAAATGTCAGCTTTGTTCTTGAGAGAGCCGTAGGGGACTCTGGCTTAGGTGTGGTGCGTGGCAGCGTGGGCTTCCTGAGCCTGCATCCTAGAACGAGACATGCCTATTGACTCAGCCACAGGCACCCCAGAGGCCACGCGGGATATGGACTCCCAGGGAATCCGACCCAGACTGGAGGGAGACGTCGAGCTGCGCGTGTCCGGCTCCTGCTCCCTGTACATCGTCGTTCTTTCCCAGAGAGAGGGTGCAGCGTGTCTGCTTGGCGCTCCATCCACACGGAAGGGAACGAACCAGGCACGGGTGTAAGTTTCCCACTAACAGTATTGTGCACAATCTATTTAGTAATCCAGGTATTTTACATATACATATAAAATATATAAATGTGTACATACTGTATACATGCTAAAAATTTTTATTCATGGGTACCTAATGAAAACTGTTTGAGGCCCATTATTCTATGCTATACTGTAGAAGTATGTGGCTAAGCTCCCTGTGGTTGAAAGGAAACCAGAGGACATAGTTTATTGCAGGACCTGGGCCTCCTGGATGTTAAGAGGAGATGAACCTGGGCTTTGTTAACCTGGATATGCAGGCTCTGCACATTGCCAATATTCACAGGTCTCTGCAGAAAAACTTGTTTAGGAGGTAAAAACATTCCATTCCTGGTGGCTGTTGTCTCAAGTTTCCTATTTGAGGGAATCTCACTACAGGTTAAGTATCTGTTATCCAAAATGCTTAGGACTGGAAGTGTTTTAGATTTCAGATTTTTTTTTTCAGATTGTGGAGTATTTGCAGAATACATACCAGCTGAGCATCCCTAATCTGAAAATTCAAAATCTGAAATGTTCCAACGAGCATTTCCTTGAGCATCATGTTGGTGCTTCAGATTTTGGATTTGAGATTTCTGGATTTGGGATGCTCAACCTGTATGGGGAAATCCATTCAGAGAGCTCAAGTTAGACCAATAGCAAACAGGAAACCTTGAAGTTCACGAGCAGCTGTCGATTCAAGTGAGTATTTTGTACTCACGATGCTGTTAATGTTAGCATCAAAGACTGGGTTGCAGTGAGGGATAGAGCTGTGGACAAGCAGGGTGAAGGATGTGGCTAAGGTTAGGTAGGGGTTGTGGTTCAGAGAGCATTCAAGGCAGAGCTGACATTTAAAATTTGACATTTTCCAGAGTTGATTACATGAACCATTGCTCCTGTTAGAAGCTCCGTGAATGGTTTCATGGACAAGTACATTTGAGAAACCCAATATATATACCCCTCCTCAGACACTTCACACTTCATGTCGTTATATCAGAGGCTGCTTATACTTATGTAAGAAGTCCTGCAACAAAGAGACTGTTAAACTTTATTCAACACAGAACTTCTTGAACTAATGTGTCCACAGAACACTTATTTTAAAATACCTATTGACATTTGTTCTGGAAAACACTGTGGGAAGTGCTGAGTGGGACTGTAGATTCGGGAACTGTTTATGGCAAGGGGCTTTGGGTTTAGACAGCCAAGTTCATCTTCTTACTAGCTGTGACCATGGGTGAGTTGCTTAATTTCTCAAACTATTAATTTCTTTATCCCTTATATAAAATGGGCGTACCCTTTATATACCCTTATATAAAATGGGTGTAATTCCCACCTGGAGGAACAGTGGTGAAGATTAAACAAGATAACATCTATAAGGTACACAACTCATAGTATGTACTCAATAAGTTAGATCTTTTCCCTTAATTAAAGAGTTAGGTTTTTTTGGAAAGAGGAGATATTTCTTGAATAAAAATTTGAATCCCGAGGAATAGCTATATGAGGATGAGAGATGAGCTTTGATTGATATCGGGAGGGGACATAGCGTGCGGTAAAAGAGCCAGCTTCAGGACCAGATGCTACGTGAGCCTGTGGTCCAGTACCTTGTTTTCGGAAACTTAGCGCCTTCCTATGTAAAGTGTACACATCTACCTCACGGGGCACTTTGAGGATGAAACAAAACAGTGTATGTAAAGTGCCTCACAGGCCTGGAACACAGCGAATGCTTAGAAATATAACGATGACATTGATAATAATAGCACAGAGCACTATCTTTGAGCACTTAAGACTATACCATGTGAAGTGCCAAGTGTGGCCGTTTCTCAAAATGGAGCACGCAGGCCATTTTTGCAGAATGTACCCCCCGCCATCTGACCAGCACCAGACAAAGAATGTGCTTTTTAAGGATGCTGATTCCTGCTGATTTTGACTTTCAAGGGGTGAAGCTGAGGAGTCTGCATTTTGACACACTCCCTGGCTAAATCATTAAGGTCACTAAGATGTGAGAGCCATTGATCGGGAAGCGTGGGTGGCAAGATGTTGAGGAATCACACTTGGACCAAGTGACACTGAGCTAGAGAAGGAACGGACGGTGAAGACTGAGGGCTCGGAGAGGAGTGGCCGCATGACGAGAATCTTGGGCCCAGAAACGTAGCATGACCCCCTAGTGGAGGGAGCGTTTGCAGGCGTGTGTGAGGCTGAGGCAGCCAGGTCATGCTTGGCGTGGCTCCAACAGCATGAAGGCGAGCGGTGGCTCTGCCAGTTCCACGCAAGGCCTGCGGGAAGGCCGTGGGGGAGCAATGTGACAAGAGCAAGTCGGAAGGAGCCATCCCATCCCACGAGGCTCCCGTGCCCTTCCCTGGAAGCCCAGCCCATTTCCAGCCCTACGCTTACGATTAAGCACTCTTGGTTTGGAAGAACTGGGGTGAACATGCTCCCATGGGGGCCCAGGACCTAAGACTTTTTTCTTCTTACGGGAACAGAGATTTATATATTAATGACCATTTTCCTAAGCAAGGTCCACCAGAAGGTCATTGTATTCTTTGTTTCCTCCAAGGAAGGATGAAGACAGTATGTAAACTGTCCTCTTTGAAGTTCTGTTCAGGGACTCTGCTGGTTTTCCTCTTCTCTGCCCAGGAAGGGGTGATGGGGATGTCATTTTGCTTAAAGACTCACCTGGGCCCAAGGGGCCTCCACACTGGGGGTGGATTTTGCCTCGGCTCTACCTTTGGGAAAGTAATAAAACATCAGGCTATGCCCTCTGCCTCCCAGGAGTAGATGGCTCGGGCAGTCCATGCGGCCCAGCGCTGGCTGCATGGTCACCCCCACCCCACGCCAGACCACCAGGAGGCAACGCCAGTGAGATTCAGAACTCCTCGGACACAGACCTTTCCATCTTTAGGCCTAGAAGCTGCGAGTGTGTGGGAGATACCCAGCAAAGAAAAGGAAGCCGTCCTGTGGTTTCGGGACATCGTAGTAAAAGGATGAAGGTGCACTAGGGCCCAGGGAAGGGTTTCCCCTATTTCCGGGCAATGATTGCATAGCTTCCTGTTTTCTGATCCCGAAGGTGCCAGGGCACAAAGCTGTGCACCCTTTCTTCTGCCAAATAAAATCCAGAGACAGCATCTTCACAATGAAGCTTGAAACCAGTCAAGCACTTTTCTTTATTTAAAAAAAAAAAAAGAAAGAAAAAGTCTAAAGGGCAAGTATATGGTCTATACATGCTACGGCTAGGTTTTCATCACGCCTCCGTCACAGTATACATACTCATGTGTTTCCGTGTTAAAAGGAAACAAAACCCACCACGAGAATCTGTCAGTTTGCCGAGAGGGTGTGAGTGCTGCGATCTCCAGAGATCTCCAGCGACGTCCTTCGAGCAGACACAGGGTGGCGGGCCGTGCTGCCGAGCCCACCGTTCCTAGAGGGACGTAAGAAATGGCCTGTGACTCGGGGGCTCCCTGAAGCAGGACATGTGGGTTGTAGCTAAGGTGACCATAGCTTATCACCCCTGCGAGTGAAAGGGATGCTACTTATAATCGCACGGCACGAAGGCAGACCCAGGGTAAAACATGGACTCCTCGGTTGTGTTGGCATCGCTTATTGCTGACATGAGCCAGGTGGAGGCGCCTTCTCTCTCACACGCATAGATCTCAAAGCGAAGGCTGCCGCTGCACAACTGTGTCTGGCCTCTGCAAGGACGATAGAGGTTGAGCCCCTCATCCCTGATTGGCTCACTTTGGACAGAAAACAGAAACAGGCAGGAAGATGGGATGCTGGAACACGAGGAGGGGCTCGGGACCTCATCAGGATAGCACCAGAAACCGGATGTTACCCCCACAGAGAGGGACCGTCCAGTCCGTGGAAAGGGTGCTCGGAGGGCGGCCCCTCCAGTCTGAGCTCGGCAGCTCTGCCTGCGACCCTCACGGGCCGTGGTCGGCCTAGATGCTGGAACCTTACCCAAGTTGGGGCAACTCCTCCAGGCCGAGGGAGGAGCGCAAGCCACTGGCCTTTCATCCAGGCCAGTCTGACACCAGGTCATCTTTGGTCTGCAGTGCGGAATGGCTGTCTGCAGTTGAAACAAAGCCCTGAAGAATGGGTCTGGACAACCCGCAGAGGGGGGACAAGACTGCCACGCATGGCTCAGGCTGTTAGGTGTCCACTACCACAGTCCAAAGGCAAGGGCACGGCCTGCCAGTGTGCAGCCTAACCCAACACTTAAGGGACGCGGGCACGGTGAGAGCCTGGCCTGGAACGTTCTTGCTCTGGATGCCAAGTTGCCAGCTATTTGAGGGCAGAAGCAGTTTCTTCCTCATCCCGCTCAGTGCTGGGTACTTGGAAAAGGCTAAATGAATACTCGGTTGTCCACTCCTCGGCCTAAGGTCCTTCCTAAGTCGCAGGGAGATCCAGTACCCGTCTTGTAATGTGGCTCCTGTGTTCTCCCGCTTTCCATCTGGTAAGGAAATCCCCAGTGGGCTTGGAAAAGTTTTAGGCCCAAGGACTTTGCCTTAGAAATGGATTATTTGGAGTGGCCTTGTGGCAGAGGCTTAAAATGACTACTGAGAGCCAGGTGTGGGCTCCAGTGATCTCCCGGGAGGGTAAGGGCATTAAAAGTGGTTCGAGCTGGAGCTTGGCTTTCCCCCAATCTTGGCTGGGACAATGACATAAATCCACCAAACAGCAAAGAGAGATTCTGAGCAAAAAATGTGAGCAAAGGCTTATTTTATCCAGTGGTGGTCTTGAAACTCAGACCAAAGATTTGGTGGCACTGCAAGCTGTGCATCTGCCCTAGGATGCAAGATAAAATAGTCATCACAAGGTAGCAAGCAGTGGTAAGGAGAGGGGGAAAAAATGTCTTTGGCCACCTTTTGGGTTGGCATTTGGCCTGTGACCTACTGAAATGTGTGACCAAGGGGTGGAGGAGACACTCAAATTCAGAGGGAGGGTCACCTGATTCCCTGGAAGCCCTGCTGAGCACAGAGGAAATGTCATGGGCACGAGGGAAGGAAAAAAACCCTGGATTTGTGTCCCAGCTTGCTCACTGGATGAAGCTGGGGCTGTGATTTCACCCTCTGAACCTTAATTTTCCGATCCTGTCCACCTTGAGAGTTGTTGTAAGATTAAGGGAGGGAGCGTGTTCAGGAGCCAGTGACCTGCCCAGTGCTTAGCCTGGGAGTCGTTACGATGGCCCTGGACCCCTTCCACAGCCACGACTCTGGGGCTTTGGCATATGCTCCATCGACTGCTCCAGAATAGCAATGACAGAACTGGGTGGTGCAGACCTAAGTCCCCAGGCAAGGACAGTTAGGAGAGTCACTGGCATTAAGATCCACCCCAGTTGCCTGGGGAAGTGGCCACCGCTGTAGCAAAAGCAGCTGGCTATAGGCGTCCTCAGGCCATAGGCATGACCGAAGGAAAGGACGGTGAACAGAGAGGAACGTGGCTTCCATACCTTCAGTTCATGTCAGCATAGTAACAGTAAAAAAGGCAAGTTCTTTCATTTGTAGGAAAATTTTCTGTACAGAGGAAGGCGGAGCCAGTCCCCCACCAGCGGACCCCTGGCAGGAAGGAAGGAAGGAGGCAAAAGAAAAACTCCTTCAGTGGAGTCAGCAGACAAAACTCAAAGCTCTTTGCATCCAGGGACAGAGCCATGCTCATCCCAGTGCACTTGGCACCTAGCAGAGCAGGCGCTCACAAAATACTTGAAAGGGTCACTGAGAGCCAAGAGCAAATCAGAAAAAGAAATGAGAATTTTGTCTTTTGAAATGGAGTCAAATCCTGCTTAACAGCTTCACAAAAGCTGTTTGAACCAAAGTGGATCAAAACTCAGGAAAACTATGCTATGGGGCCTCCTTCCAAGTGAGGGGACCTTCAAGAGGTGGCAGCCCTCTCCAGGCTCCCTTCTCCCCCTGGCTGCCATCTGCCCCCAGGGTTCTGTGCACAGGGCCAAGGGGCAAATGGCCCTGCACACTGACTGGACTAAAGGTGCTACTGGAGATCAGAGGAAGCTCTTTTTCCTGCAGAAGCAGCCAGAGCCCATGTGGCTCTGTTTGCATGAAATCTTTGGCACTGCGGGTAGATGGCGAACATCCCCAGGAAAGCGGGCTTTGTGGTTCCAAAAGCATCACGGCAGATGACCACTGGGAATCGCTAGGGCAGGACAGGGCAGGGCGGCCTCCTTCTTTCACTCCCCTTGGTTCCCAGGCAAGAGCTCCAGGCTGGGAGCTAGAAACCTCGGGTCCTGAATCTGGTTCTGCAATGACTTAGCCGTGCCTCAGTGAACTGCGTCTGTCAAAATGGGTGGAAGGGCTGCCCTGGGCTCCTCCCAGGGAGAAAATACACCGGGAGAATGTATGAAAGAAGAAAACCACTCTACAACCGCCAGAGAGGGGCAGGAAGCGGTGGCGAGGGACAGGAGGTGCCTGCCTGGCTCTCAGGGCCCTGTCTCCTTAGGGGGCTACGTATGCTATGCTTAGTTTGGTGGAGATGCACCTGCTGGTCCTCGAGCCACCAGGGCCCCTTGAGGGTGGCACATGAGACCACCTCAGCTCCCTTTGCTCCATAAACTCTTTTCCCTGGTCGGGGAGCACAAGGGCACCAGCTTGGGAAGAGGGAAAGGGCTCTGTGCTAACTGCCAGGACCTTGGCATCCCCCTGCCATCTAGAAGCAGTTGTTGAGTCCAGGACAGCCACAAATGTCCCCTCACGCCCACCACAAGGAAGCCACTTGGCCACCTGCTCCTGGCATCCAGCCAGCTTCTATCTTTCCTGCCTGGTTTGCCTCTTACTGGGGAGAGAGCAAAGGCATTGAGGTCAGGCAGGCCTGGATTCAAATCCTCTCTCCTTTTCCTAGCTAGCGTGTCCTTGGACGCATGCAGCCCAAGTTTCCTCATCTAGAAAATGGGTATAATATTACAAGGGAGTGTTATTACGGGGATCCAACATGAATGCAAAGTGCCAAGTACAGTGTTTGGCACCTACTAGCTACTCAGCAAAGGGTGCTCACAAGAGGCTTGGCTTGTGAATGGACTCCTTATTCAAACAAACTGAGACTCTTGCTCTAGGTAGACAAAAATGAAACGCCCCAAGTAGGGAGCGAAACTCTTATTTAAAAGCCCTGGATGGACTGGAGTCTGCAGCAGGAAAGTGGGGCATGCTCGGGGCTGGAACCAGCCTTCAGGGCTGATCATGGTCCCAAGTTAGCAGATGCGAGGCAGGGTGGCTGAGTGGACACCCAGGCCACGCCCAGGGTAGCTGCATCCAGTTGAACCTCAGAGTCCCATGGGCCTGAGGCCCCAGGAAGAGGACACTTTCCCCTGGGACTGGCAATGGAACTGATTTCTTCAGGATGAAGTTCTTCCTGGTACCAGGCGTTTTGGAAACAGTGAATAAAGCCGCTGGGCTTTTAGAAACATAAAGTGAGAGCAAGTTTTTAAAGACGGGTGGGCTGCCCCTTACTATGCCTCATCCAGGCAACAGGAGACCCTTTCTGGAGTTTCTCCTCTAGTCCCGAAGGCCTTGGAGTCACGGTCCCACCGCCGGACGGCAATGCCACTGGCCAGGAGGAGGCGTTCTCTTAAGGCAGGGACGCCGACATGGACAAAAAGCGAGGGCTGCGGCTTCCGAGCCTCCAGGGATGCTGTGACGAGGATCAGACCAGGGACTCCTGCGGTCTCAGCAACTCACTCCCTACCCCGGGGGGCAGGAAACCACAGTACTCCAGAGTGTCTGCCTTGGAAGCTGTGTGGACAGTGATAAATTAAGAGGCATATTAAATAAGCGGGTAGAGCCAGCAGGGACCAGGGGCCCTCTAGGCAGAAAGGGGGGTGGCTACGGCTTCTTTCTGAGATAGTTGGAAGGAATCCACCCTTCCCAGGAGGGGGCTCCACTCAGGACCTGGCAGAACCACCAGCCGCTGCTGTTCTTTTCCCGGACTTCAAACACCGTGCCCTCCTGGAAGCTGCTGGTATCTTCGTCTCCTTCAAAGTTGGCCACGGCCACATACAAAGAGTCCTTCGGGCTATCGGTGCCGGGGAAGGAGGCTGCAGCTGCTTTCTCCCTGCTTTCTCCGGCCTTGCTGGGCCCCCACGGCCCCAGCCCACCTTTGACACGCATGTCATCTTGGCCTCCTAAGGAGTTGGAGAGAAAAGGTTTGGCTTTCGGAGGGACGAGTAGGGCACGGCCTGGGGCGGGAGCTGCCTTGCTGTCACTGGCTTCACGCTGTGGACTTCTGACCTCTGGGAGGGGCCTGGACGATGAGGAGGTTTTCTTGGGGGGCGGTGGTCTCCGGGGTGGGACCACAGGTCTCTGCTGGGGAGCCTCTTGGAGAGGGACAGGCACGCTCCTGGGCACAGGATCCGTGGTCTTGGCTGGCCTCAGAGGGGCTCTGCAGGACACCTCCTTTGGGCCGAGCCCATCCTGTTTGCCCGTCCTGTCCTGGGCGCGGCCAGGTCCCTCCCCTGGGAGAAAGCTTCGGCTGAAGGCCATATCTTGGCCCCCACCAGCCTGGGGGCTCTCCCCATCCAACAAGGATTTCTCCTGAGCCTTGGCAGGCCTGAGCTTACTCCTGAGGTTGCAGATGTCCACTTGGTCTTCACCCTGAGGGGGCTCTGTCCTGGGGGAAGGAGCTGGCTTCGGCCTAACCTGAGGTTTGGTCTTCAAGAAGGGATTCTGGGGAATGGCTTCTGGCTTCTCCTCTGGCAGGTCGGCTTTGGACTTGGAGATGGGCCGGAGGTTGGGCTTCTTCACCTCCTTGGCCAGTACCTTGTGGCCACACTCCAGCCCCATGTCGTTTTTCAGCTGGAACAATTTGCTTTTGTCAGGTTTGGGCTCTGGCCTCCTGCTGTCCCGGGCTGGCGGGGTGTGCTTGGCTGGAATCATGGGCAGGATCATGCCTGGAGGCTTCGGGGAGGAGCCGCGGAGCTGCTCCACCCTCTGCCGTTCCCGCTCCAGCAGCTCCCCTTCGGACTTAATGATGGATTCTTTCCTCGGGGGCAGGCTGGGCTTCTCCTCCAGGTCGGGGTCCGAGATCTCCTCGTAGCCTGCTGACGCAGACATGTCTGCAGACACCTTCCTCGGGACATCCTTCCCGCCCTTCCAGTCTTTGGGCCACGGCATCCCAGAGTCTGCAGCGCCATGTGGCGCGTCGGGCAGGGGCCGGGAGGGGCCTGTGGCTTCACCGCCCGTGCTGTTCTCCGTTGCTGCTGCATCCCCCAGCCGGAGCTGGGTCACTTCGCTGGGCAGGGGAGCCAGGAAGTTGGGCCTCGAGGCACTGCTGGTCTTCTTGTACTTGTCGATGAAGGTTGCCGGGGCCCACCCTTCCTTGTCTTCAATCTGAATGTACCACCAGCCACTCAAGTTCTTCTCGATCACCTGGAAGGGAGGACAGAGAGAAGCGCTGAGGAGGTGTGACGCCAGGACCAGCGGGCAGAACGGTCTGGGAGAACTCGTGGGCAACTGGAGCTCTGGACGCCGGCGCTGTGTACTCCTCCGATTCTCCTACAAGGTCTACGGGGCACCATCTATGGAGACTACTGTGTACCAGGAACACCTTGTGTGGGGGCAGGTTCTGGCCCAGTTTTGGATCCCCCCAAAAGCAGTCCCTGAGACATGGACTTGGGTACAGGTACTTAATTGGAGAAGAGGTCCCAGGAAGTACATGTAAGGAAGTGGAGAGTGAGAGAAGGGAAGAGGAGAGGCCAGTTATGAACACGTTACTGTGCTGGGCCACTGGGGCTTAACCTGCCAGGGACCCTCTGGGAGATCACACAGACTGCCTCAGAGTGGTCCCTCTGGGGGTGGGGGCATGCATCTATTGACTCCCCTCCCCTGTGGGAGGTGGGAAGCTGTCAGCTTGCGGGGACCTGTGTGTGGCTGCAGGTCGGGTGGACGGAGCACGGGCAGGCTCTGCCACAATTCTGACGAAGTAGAAGGCAAACACCAAAATTACCCCAGGTCCTGGCTTCTTTGGTTGAGCACTAGGCAAAGTGGTTCGTTGGTGTTTGTAGAAGCCATACCATATGAAAAACGCCTATCTTTAAACACCGGAATCGCACTCAGCTGGAGGGGACGCTCATGTTTACATACAGGGAACCGCGGCCGGTGGAGTGCGGCAGATTTTCATCTCGTCTCCAGCTCCCTCTGGGGCACGCACCTGCTGAATGGAAGGGTGGGTAGAATCACCCACGTAAGATCTCATGTTTCCGTTTCTTTTTTGTCCAGTATTGGATGACCGAATTCACACAAGTGAAAGGTGCACATGCTACACGTCACGGGCTGAACTGTGTCTCCCCATCTTGACGTGTTGGAGCCTTGACCCCCGGTACCCCTGAATGTGACGATGCTTGGAGACAGGGCCTCTAAAGAGGTCACTAAGTTAAAATGGGTCATTAGGTGGGCCCTAATCCAGCAGGACTGATGTTCTTAAGAGAAAAGAAGATTACAAAACACACAGACCAAGGGACGACCACGCGAGAACACAGCAGGAAGGTGTCCTTCTGGGAATAAGGAGAGAGGACACAGAAACCAAACCTGCCAACACCTTGATCTTGGACGTCTAGCCCCCAGAATGGTGAGGCAATCGACCAGTGTTCTTTAAGCCACCTAGTCTATGGTATTTTGTCACGGCAGCCCGAGCAGACCAGTGCACTTAATTCCCCCGCAGGCTCTAGATCTGATGAATGCTCACAATGCCCTGTGAGATGGGGATTGTCATCTCATTTTATGCATGCAAAACGGAGCCTCAGGAGAGCTCAGGAACTCAAGGGGGTCTTGCAGAAAGTCAGTGGTGGAGGAGAGTCAACGGGCTTCAGAGCTGGAGCTTTTACCACCACCCAGCCCTTTCTGCCGCTCAGAATGGGGGACCCTGCCTGGAAAGAGGTTGTGCCTGGGGTGAGAAATTCCTGCAGGAGCAAAGTAGGCTGTGGGCACTCTGTGGTCCTGCTCGGAGAGGGATGGCAGCCACAGACTGCCCGCCAGGTCTGGGGCCTGCAGACCTGGGTTCTAATCCCGGCTCCACCACCTACTGCCTGTGTGGCCCTGGGCAAGCCACACCTTGGATTTCCACACCACAGAAGGAGGAGGATCACGAGAACAACTTAATTCCCACTTGCAGGATTTTCATGCTGACCACGTGAGCTGATGCAGACAACGGCATTTGATAAAGGCTGAAAGGTAAGTGTCCCCGCGATGTAATTAGAGTGGAGGTCGCTGAGAGAGCAGGGTGCGCTTGCCAGGCAGCACCTATCAAGTCCCTCTGGAGTCTTTCCTGGAGGAAAGGGCACTGGGAACGTATGCTCTACACGTGAGGTGACCTGCATCTCATCAACACTTGGTAGCTTGGGAAACAAAGGCCACGCTGGGCATACAAGTCACTGTCAACACATCCATGAATCCAGCAACGCTAATACTGAGGACAATAAGCAATATTAGATGTACCAGTGAGATTTGTTAAGCTTACACTCTATGCAAAGGACGGTGGTAGAGGCTCTGAACACTTCGGTGCTTCACCATGATTAGTGGGAGTCTTCGTTTACTAGAGAAAAGCCAGGAGCTACCATGAATAGAAGCCAATATAGGATCACAAGAATGAGGGGAACGAAAAGAGCTGGTCTTTTAAGAGAGACCTGGATTGAAATCCCACATTCTCCTAACCCCTCTGAGTCTAAGGAATTTCATCTGCAAAATGGGTTAGTGAAATTGACCTCTTGGGGCTTCTGTGAAGATTAGCTAACAAATAGGTAAGGCACCTGGCACAGAGAGGTACCTACGTCATCATCACCAGCAAAACATGTCTTGACACACAGCCTAGACAAGGAACTGAGCTGCTCCCGCAGCCTGCCAGAAGAATGCTGCAGGTCCATTAATGAGTTTTGATGATAATGAAATGAACCAGGAAGCAAAACTGGAGAAGAAGAAAACAGAACATATGGATTTATCCTAATACGAGAACACCTGATTAAGCCCAAAACTTCAGTGGTAACTATTTCCCACTTAAGTCCCTCGTGTTACCACTGGCAGAACCTACGCTGACATCATGGAACAATAAACCAGAGCGATTTCAAGAATGGGTTATATCTGCTTCCTGGAAAAGAATGTTGGGTGTGTGAGCTTTTTATTGGATCAGCTTTAGCAAAACATAGAGAATAAAGGCCAGAAACCAAAAAAGGGGAATGGTTCTGGTCGAAGTGGAGGTGGGGCCCAGAGGAAACTCTCCAATACCTGCAGGGAACACCAGGGATCTGCTAAGTCCCTGCCACACACAGCATCAGTGCTCAGCTCCAGAGCACTGTCCGGGCACCGGGAGGCCCTGGGCAGACTCACGAACGTTCTGACCCAAGGAGAGGTGCTGCTTATGCATGAATGTCAGCGTGCTCGGGCCATTAATGGCGTGTGTTCATTGAAAATGCTGGAAACTTATTAAAGGCTGTATCTTAAAGAAGGTTTAATAATGTTTTCCAGCTCTCTGGGAAAGAAAACTCTGTGTAACATGCAAGTTGGACTTCCGGTTTTAAGATGGGAGATGGAGTGAACAGCAGTTTCCCCTCTTTGCAACAAATCCAGAAAAAGAAATAAATGAACCCCAAAGCCAAGGTCAGAAGGAGGAAGAGGAGAAGTCAGCAGACCACGAGGCATCGCTGATGGGCGGAAGCTGCAGCAGCTATCTGTGAGGGAGGCTGTGGCCCACCAGTGCTGTGGGGAGTCCTGCTGCACAGGCTGGGGGACCTCAAGATGGTAGAACCTGGGGCCGGGGAGGCCCAGGAGCAACTGATAGGATTCACTGGGGTAACA
>RJWJ010032282.1:0-18620 GCA_004363605.1 Indri indri
TTTTTTTTTTTTTTTTTTTTGAGACAGAGTCTCACTCTTTTGCCTGGGGCGAGTGCCATGGCGTCAGCCTAGCTCACAGCAACCTCAAACTCCTGGGCTCGAGCGATCCTACTGTCTCAGCCTCCCGAGTAGCTGGGACTACAGGCATGTGCCACCATGCCCGGCTAATTTTTTCTATATATATTTTTAGCTGTCCAATTAATTTCTTTCTATTTTTGGTAGAGACAGGGTCTCGCTCTTGCTCAGGCTGGTCTCGAACTCCTGAACTCAGAACTATCCGCCCGCCTCAGCCTCCCGGAGTGCTAGGATTACAGGCGTGAGCCACCGCGCCCGGCTTCCCTTCCTTCTTTACCTAGAGAACCCTCATTCTTCCGATCTCAGCCCAAGCAACCCTTCCTCACCAAAGTCTTCCAGGCTTCCTGGACTAAGTAAAAAATCCCCTTACTACAAACTCTCATAGCACCTCGTACCTTTCCTTCTCAGCATTTAGCAAAGTTGTAATTTTACATCTATTTGTGTTTCACTTATTTCCAGTAACAGGTTTCATCCAGATTTCCCTTACCTTCAGAGGTTCTTCTTGTGCCACCTGCTCATTCAGCTTTTTGGTGTAAGCATCACAGATTTCAGTTACTTGCACAAATCCCCGGAGGCCATTGGGGAGACTGATCACCAGTTCTAATTCATTTACCTCTTTCACACAACCTAAAATCCGCATTCCCTCACACAGGGACTAGAAGAGAAAAAGTGAAATATGTACAATAAGCAAGACAAGAAGGATCGGGGAGTTAGGAGGTCTGGCTTCTTAGTCCCAACTCTGACATTTAAAAGCTACGGGAATTTTGTAAATGAAAAGAAATACATACGTGTGTGTACATGTCCGTGCACTTCTCAAATATCTAACTGAGCACTGTCAAAGGTCTAGATTATACAACAGTGTTAACAGCACTGGGATGCTAGAGGACACTTTTGCTTTTTACTTTATTCCAAACAATCCAAACTCAAATGCTTAGCAGACAACACAATGAAGGAAGCAGGCCAGTGGAGGCAATGGTGGGCAGTCTAGAGTGTGCATGCTGGCTACAATGGGTACAACCACTACTCAGCTCTTTGTCACTACAATCATGAGGGAATACACACCTTTTGTTGTCGGCACTTTCCCAATTTTTATGAGAAGCCAAAAATCACATTTTTTTATGTAAAAGGTTTAGTTTCCTAATGTTGGTACCAAGCTAAATAATTTTTTAAAGAGTATCATACAGGAATGAATCTGAATCTTTCCCTTCAGAATCATTTGACATTTTTTCTTTTTTACAACTAACATATATTGGAGTTATAATCTAAAAACACAGTGAGACCACTTCACTTCTCTGAGATAGTTTCACATCTATGAAATGAATGGGTAGGATTAGAATGACTGCTAAAGTTAGTGTCAGTTCTAATGTCTGAATTTATTAAAACACAAGTGCCATGAGAACACAAAGAAGCCCATGGCAGCTTTAAAGAAAAAAAAAAAGACCCCAGGCATTGGTTAACAATCAAAGGAAATAATGCCCAATTCTCAGCAAAAATGGCAAGAATCTTTAGAGACACACACACGAAAGAGATTAAGAATAAAAGAAAAAAGAAGAGGGAAGGAAGAACATACACAAACTGAAGCAAACAAGGTAGTTTACAGAAAATCCAAACTTTAACAAACCTCAACAGTAAGGATTTCAAACTTCTCTCTTACAGACTTGCTGGTTTCTCTCTTCTCGATTTTCAACTTTTTTGTTTTTGCTGGCCCTTTCTGGCTCTTTTTCCTTTTGGTGGATTCCTCTTCAGTAGAAATCTAAAGGGGAAGAAAGACCCACAAAAATCCAAAAGAGTAAGAAGCAACCCTGGCCTTTTCCTCCCATTTCAGGTCATCTGTCTCCTTGCTGTGTTACTCCCCCACTCCACTCCACCCTGCCCCACTCCCAACTGTTCCTTTAATTCTTGCTTCAATCCCAACTCTTCCATTCGGCCACCAATGCTCCTTTTTCCCAAGGTCTTAGATGCCCCCTTCATGTTCCTAAAGTCTCTTCTCTCCTGTGTTCTTCCTCTCTTGACTAGGATGAATAAACACTAGGGTTCTCCAGTGCATGAATATGGAAACTGGAGTCACAGAGACCCAAGTTAAACTCCCAACTCTACCATAACAAGCTAAGTGGTTTCACCTAAATTACATAACCTCTCCGAGCCTCAGGTCCTCATCATGGAATTTCAGTTTATACTTCATAGTATAGTTGGAAAGATTATATAATATGATACAGATATAAAGCCACACATTCAAATGTTAGTTCCCTTCCCCTAGCATTTGGAGCACAGCCTAGTCTAGGCGAGACTGCAAATTCCAATGCAAACTTTAACCATTACATGTGGCAAGGACCCCATTTAAAAACGCAATGATCAGTTAGGATGCAGTGGCTCATGCCAGTAGTCCTAGCTAGTCCAGGCTACTTGGGAGGCCGAGGCGAGAGGACTGCTTGAGCCCAGGGGTTTGAGTCCAGCCTGGGTAACAGAGTGAGACCTCCTCTCTTAAAACAAACAAACAAAAAAGCAATCATCATGGTGGGGGTGGGGGTGGGGCAAGGGCAATGTAACCTAAACATTTGTACCCCCACGATATGCAGAAATTTAAAAAAAAATTAAAAAAAAAAAAAAAGCAATGATCAAACCGCTTCCTCTCCATCCTTAATCAACATGCACAGAGTCCCTAAGAACAAGGAACAACAGCACTTCAAATTCAAATACTAAATACCATGCTCCAAAACATACAGCCTTTTGGTATGGCCTCTCTAACAAGTTCAATTTATAGAAATGAACTTCAACAAGAAACAAACCTAGAAAATAACATATTCTCAAATAAGGCCCATCCTTCACAAGATGCTAGAGTGAAAGTTTCCAGTGAGTCTCACCAAATAAGCATAACTCTTACATCAAATAAGTTGTCTTGTTCAACTGACTGCTGGAAAGTCTTCTCTGATTTGTGGATCTTTCTTGTACCCCCTCGAGGGAAGCTTTCTTCCAGGGTTGCCATGTTTGGGTCTCTAAAAACAATGCAAAGAGTAATGGTGAGATGTAAAAATGGTGGCAGATTTCATAAAAGCTGTGATCAATGAGCAAGATATAGAATATTCTAGCAATGTGTTAGATAATATTAAGCACTATGACATAAATGGTTGAGATGTCAGGCCCCTCATAATCTATACATCTTTCCAAAGGTCTCTGCTTTAAAACCAAAAGTCCACACACCTTCTTCCAGAAAAAGAGTTACATATTCGACATAGTCAATACTCATCAAACAGTTACAGTTAGGTCAGACATACACAAATGAACATAAAACCCCCGACTTTCAAAGAACATGCACGATTTTTACAAGATAAAATAATTATGCAAGTAATTTAACATACAAATTGGATTATGAACTATCAACAAAGGTAGGAAGTGATGAGCCCTCAGTAAAAGGAGGCAATCTTCATAAAGAAGTTTCTTTTAAGCTGAGTGTTAAAAGATGACTAAGAGCTTGACAGGAAGAAAGGGAATGTGAGAAAAGGCACAGAAATGGGAAAGCCTGTTATTTCAATAAATGTCAGCGATTTGCCTATCAAACAATTGCTCAAAGTCTTGCTGTTGCCTGTCTTGTAGAATTGTTCCCCTAGAACACAAGGAGAATAAAGCACAGTAATTGGAGATAAATCTTAAAAGAGAGGTTCTGCTTTTCTGCGGAAGACCTTGAATTAGAGCTGAGTAGTTTATGCTTACTTTGACAAGTGAGAGCCTTAAGGAGAGAAAGCAACAGAATAGTAACCAAGAAATATTTACTTCGGGCTGTATATTGAACAGAAGAGAGATAGAACTGAAGGCAAGTAAATCGGGAGAAAGGATTCAAATGCAATACAGCACAGAAAACATGAGAACCAGAACTAGGTTTCAATGAGAAAAGAAGATAGGAGGGGTTAGGTGTGAGAGACACCTGGGAATAAGAATCTAGAAGGGCTTGAGACTGTAGAAGAAGTGACGACCCAGAGGTAGCCAAGGATTTGGAAACAGGAATGGATATATGCTGCGTAGAAATAGGAAAGTGCAAAGGGTCTGTCCAGTTTGCTGGGAATTTGACCCTTAATGTTATATCAAACAAAGGGAAACTGAGGCTCCAAAAAGTAAGGCGATCCAGGGACAGAGAAGGGGCTTAAGCTACTTCCCGGACAAAGAGTCTGGGGTTTCAGGGGCTGCGTGAACAGAGCCAGCTTCAGAGTGGGGGTCAGGTGGCCGAACCACTCACCGGGCACGGCAGATGCTTGGCAGGGACCAGCAGACCCTGCCCTGGGACAGGCCTGAGAACCATGAGGTTCCCTCCTTCTCGCCTCTGCCCTTACTCACCCGCCCCGCGGCGCCAGCACCTCTCTACCGCCGAGCCCGCGCCGCCGTAAACACACACGCGGAGAGCAGGGTTCCTACAATTCAGTGCCACTCTTCCGGAAGCATGGGCGGCCTCAACGCCCTACTTCCGTTGCTATGTTGCGACACGCAGGGCTTGGAAGGCGATATGGCGACAGGAAGCGGAAAGGCGGGACTTCAAGCCGTAGCCAATCGACGCAGAAAGCTCCTGTGGCCGGTCGAACGCATCGGGGGGAGGTGTCTTCTTCCGGCTGGGCCGAAAGGGGGCTGCGAACGTTGAAGGACACTGGCTGCGGAATTTGTGGCTTTGGTGAGGTGAGTGAGGATGGGGGCTCAGACTTCGCGCCTCCGCTTTGCGGGGCCGGCCTAGAATCTGACCGATTTTAGTCGGGGGACTCCGCGAGGTCTTCGTTTTGGAGGGCAAGACCGGCGGGGAATGGCACAGGAGCTAGGGAAAACGAGGGCGGGCGCGAGGGGGCGGGCAGTGGGTGAGAAGCCTCGAGGCGAGGCGGATAGGCGCGCCTAAATGCTCCCACCGTTCCCGAGGACCCTTAGATTGCATTTTCTAGTGAAGAAAAGTGAGGCCTTCCACAGAGGGAGTCCCTCAAGGTCATCCTCTGATTGATCGAGGACTCGGGTTTATGACGCCATCTCTGATAAATTAATCTCCTCTCTATGCCCCTAGCTGTTTCTGTTATATTTAGGAAGCTGGCCATCCAGGCCTCCTTTAGCTGCGCTGCAGCCTTTGTCAAAGCGAGAGTGTGGCCCAGCCCCTGCAGTTCACCAGGCCCGCGGTAAACGGGTTAGATTTCAGTCTTTATACGGTCAGCAGGAAGCTGTAAACTCCTTGACGTGCAAAAGGCTGCTTCTCATACCTGAGCGGCTCTCATTCGTCTTTGCCTTCTTAACCTCGTGGTCTCACCATTCTGGGTAGGTGTCTAGTCAGATAAGAGAATAGCAATATCGAGGAACATAGAAAGTAGCAAGGGCTAGTGGTCACTTTGGGCCTTTAATGAAATGCCCATTTTACAGGTGGAGAGAGGTATGGAGGGATTCCTTAATATTTAGTAGCAGTTAGTGGCTTAATTAGGAACAAAAACAAAGGCCCACTTCCCTTAGACTTACCCACAGGCCTCCACTTAACAACATTAAATCACACTTGTGAGTCTTACAAAGGCCACTCTAACACAGGGGTTCCTGATCTTTGCCCTAAAGTAATCTGCAGTTTGCTGAAGAGTGCAGACCCAACTTTTTTGAGCTTACTCCTATTATTTATCTTGCCAGCAACACCGCCCTTCCCCACTCTCTCTCCATCTCAACATTTTAAGAGTCCTCCTTTTTTTAAAGACCCAGACTAAATTTCTCATATCATGCCCTTCCCTGCAGTCAGAATTAGTCTTCTGTGGGATGTTATGAACATCAGCCTTCCTCCCATATTGTGTAAATTAGAGGGAAATTTAAAGCATCTGGATATTGTTGGACATAGTCTCCTAAAAAGTTTTGTTAGATGCAAGGTAGTGGGGGTTATCAGTCAATGATTTGATAAAGTTAAGCCGTTGTTTTCTGTAGGGTTTCTCCTAAAAACCTACTTCATAAATGAATCCAAAAATGTATCATGAAATGAATGCCTTTAGTAAGTTTAGTAGGCATGCTTTAAAAAAGTATGCCTTTAATAAGTTTAGTAAAATGAGACAGTTGCTATAAAAGCTACATCATAAAAGTTTTTTTTTTTCCTTTCCTTTGTCTTGGAAGGAGACATAAAAGTTTTTTAGTGGAGATTTTCCTATTTGGGCTAGACTTGGTCAAGGCCTCTGAGGGGACCTAAGGAAGTTTGGATTTCTTTCGTTGCTCCAATAACCTTCTTGAAACAGTGTTCGAAATTAAGGTCATTTGTCTCAAATTTTCATTGCTAATTCTTGCACAAGAATGCCTCTGAAGGCCTTTGAATGGTAAACCCCGGAGTTCCAGTTCCAAAGCAACGACTCCCTCACAGATCTCTCCCTCTTGCATTTCATCTAGAGCCAGCTGAGTCGCTGCCACTGCCTACCAATCTCGACCGGACCTCGACCGGCTCGTATATATTGCCAATCGACTCGGCGTGGCGTCGGTCGTGGTAGATAGGCGGTCATACATACGAATTTTCAGCTCTTGTTCTGGTGACCTTTTGATTATGTCTTTGCTATTTTTTATTATAAAAGAAATACCCACCTTTGTAAAATACACAGGTATTACAGATTAATCCCTCTTAAAAGTTTGATATATATTCTTCCAGGGTTTTTTTTCTATATACTTAACTATTTGTTTTTCTGTTTCTGTTACTGCAAACTTCAGTGTGCATCAGAATTAGCTAGAGGCCTTATTAGAACAGGTCGCTAGGCACCAGAGTTTGATTCAGTAGGCTGGGATGGGGCCTGAGAAACTTGTACTAACAAGTTTCTAGTAATGCTAATGCTGCTCGTCTAGAGACCAGACTTTGAGAACCATTGATGTGCTCTATAATATAATATCCAAAAATAGGATTTTTTAAATATTTCACATTACTTGGGGACATCTTTCCATGTCAGTACACAAAGGTCTGTGCACATTGTATTTCCTTCAATAGAAACCGTTATTTATCAGTCTCCTATAGGTGGACTTTTAGTTTTTCCAGTTTTTTACTTTCACAAATGGTATTTCAGTGACCATTCTTGAACCATATAATCTGTTTCTACTTTGTAATGTTTCAGTAAGGGTAAATTCCTGGAGAAAAAAATGAAACAGATAAAAGGGTGTTATACTCATTTTATAATTTGATACTAACTGCCAAATTGCACTTTAGGAAAGTTGTACCAGTTAACACTCCAAGCAACAAGCAACAGAGAATACCTATTTTTAAAGGCTCACTCCATCACCCTAGGTAGAGCATAGTGGTGTCATCGTAGCTCACTGCAACCTCAAACTCCTGGGCTCAAGTAATCCTCCTGCCTCAGCCTCCCAAGTAGCTGGGACTACAGACACATGCCATGATGCCCAGCTAATTTTTCTGTTTTTAGTAGCAGTGGGGTCTCACTCTTGCTTAGGCTGGTCCAGAACTCCTGACCTCAAGCGATCCGTCCGCCTTGGCCTCCCAGGGTGCTAGGATTACAGGCCTGAGCCACTGCACCAGGCCCCACATTCTTAATAATACTGCTTATTACTGTAATTTTATCTTTACCAGTTTGATGGTTAAATATTGGTTTGATTTTACATTTCATTGATGGTTGAGGTTGATTATCCTTTTATGTTTTGCCTTTTTATTTTTGGCATTCCTTTCTTAATATTTTCCCTTCTTTAAGATGATTAAAATATTTGCAGATGTTTTCTCTCAGGACTTTTTGGTTTTGCTATTCACATTTAAATCTTTTGTCTATTTTGGTGTAAGGAGTGAGGATTCCATCTTCCCCACCACCACCAGTGGCTAGTATCAACTCCATTTAGTAAATGATCCCTTCCCCCCAATCCCATGGAGGTCCTAAATTATTTATAACAAGAAAAATTGTAAAAGTAGGTATTATGAGTTGAGCTGTTTAGTTGGTGGTCACCCCTCTGTGAAACTTTGAAAAATACCACAAGCTCCAACTTTGCAATAGTCTTAAAACTGGTTAATTCAGGCTGGTCCGATGGTAGTGGGTTATCAGAACTTATTAACATTAGTGTCACTAAAGTTGGTATTCAACCCCCCACTGCTAAATTTGACTGGCTTAAAAAAAAAAAAACTGGTTAATTCAATGTACAGTGTACTGTGGTCTAGAGAGAGCCAGGAACGAAAACATTAAGTTCTGTTGGGTCAGAGAGTGGACTGCGTTCTCTTCCTCTGCTGAGCATTCATGAAACAGCAACTAAGGTAAAGCCCTACTTCCAAAAGCTGCTCTTACCAGCGAGGCTTTTTCCGCCATCTTTGCTACTGCTGTGTTGGGTAAGACATAGATAAAAATTTATGGTATTTATATGCAGTGACTTCAGGTTTTTTAACTAAAAAAAAAAAAGCAGAACTTATTTTCTTTTCAATTGCATCCAAACCAATTTATTGTTTTTCTTTTTCTTTTAAAAGATTGGAATCATGGCAGGTCCAGAAACTGATGCCCAATTCCAGTTCACTGGTATTAAAAAATATTTCAACTCTTATACTCTCACAGGGAGAATGAATGTAAGTATTAATGATACCTTTAAGCAGTTATATTTTAGAATAATATAGATATGACACAACTCTTGTTTACTTTATTCTTTCTTTTTCAGTGTGTGCTGGCCACATATGGAAGCATTGCTTTGATGATCTTATACTTCAAGTTAAGGTCTAAAAAAACTCCAGCTGTGAAAGCAACATAAATGGTAAGAAGCTGACATTTAAAAGTTTATAACTTAAGCCATTAAGGAGAAAAGTTTTGTCTATATCCCATTTCCCTGACGATTTTTGTTAACATTTTGGTTTAGCTTTTTTTTATTGTTTTAAAGTATCTTATTTGGCTTCCAATGGCTATGATCATGCCTGTAATTTCGTCTTGGAACAAATATATCTTCTTTATAAATTGAATGCATGAGTGTTTATGAATATGTGAACTATTTCAGAGGAAATCTGTCTCCCATTAGAATTTTTTTATACATAACATTACAATGAATGCTTCAGAGCATGAAGCATCTGTATTTATGATTATTTTCTTAGGGTAAAGCTTTCCCAAACAATTATGGGGCACCCAACTTTGTAAGTGGGTGTGTCTTTTGCCCCAGCCAGTGTGGAATAATACCAGTTTCTGACTTCTGCTAATTTGATGAGTAAAAAAAATTGTGTCTCTTGTTTTTTGATGAAGCACATTTTTTTCCATTTATCATTTGTATTTTTCTTGACATCCTATTCATGCATGTCCTTATTTAACAATCGGGTAACTTGTATAGGCTATTTATGTAATAATTATTAACCAACCTTTTTATCAGTTGCAGATATTTATCGTTTGTTAGTTTCAAATGTTAATATAATTCTATCTTTAAATCCCCATAGGCTTCATTTTCTTACAGTTCCCCCAACCCCCATTTGCCCTGAGTAGATATCAGTTGTGTTGGCAATAGATGGTATGTGGAAAGCCCAAAATCTAGATCTTCATTTAATGTAGCTCTCCTTCCCAGTTTTCTTCTGCTCTTAAGAGGTTCTCCATAGCTGGGCATGGTGGTGCACGACTATAGTCCTAGCTACTCTGGGGGCTGAGGTGGGAGGATCGCTTGAGCCCAGGAGTTAGAGGTTACAGTGAACTATGGTCAAGCCACTGCACTCCAGCCTGGGCAACAGAGCTCAAAAAAACAGAGCTTTTCTAATCTCAAAACTAGTGACCTTAGGGGAATGCATAGGCCAGAATGCGGTGATTCATGGCTTATTCCTGACAAACAGGTAGTATTTTGCCCAATTTTCCATATTAGGTGCCTCCTAACTTGGTGGTAGTATCCCCATTATAAAAATGGAGAAATTGTCTCAAATAACAGATACTTATATATTTTCTGCTACTTAAAATGTTACGTTATCTACTAGACTTTTCCTATAGTATGCCTTTAGGATCATACTAAATTGTTGGCAGCTCCTTTGTTAAAGGTGGAGTATTAGGTTAAAATGTATTAAGCTGAGAGACACCTTAATTTTTTTGGTGTTACTGACTCCTTTGAGAATCTGATGAATTTGCATCCAATTTCAAAGGGTTCATGGATAGTCCTATCGTAGTAATTCTTGAATGTCTTAAAAGTAGTGTTGAACACATTGGTTTTTAAACTGTTTTCGCTTTGTTTATAGGATTCTAAACTGTATCTCATCTGTTAAGTTCCCATGCCTGGAGAAGCTAATGTCACCTCATCATGTGATATTCAATTTGTACAATAAATTATAAACCTGGAAAAGCTGGTTGTTTTTATTTACAAGATATCAAAAATATAAAAACTGTACAAAATGCAACAAAGGCAAAAACTGGCAGTGACTTGGTCTAAATCTTTTAGTTTCCCAAAGCAAGGCTCAGTACTGGAGGTAAGCAACTGAAATGTCTATCTGACTTCAAGTGTACTAGGTTGTATGTAGCTGTTTTAGCTGAAGTAGAACATGGAAGCTAAATTTCTTCACCTGGTTTATAGAGTGTTTGGGTACACTCAAAACTCAACAGATAGAAATTCAGATGTCAGTGGATGGTTGTACTTCATCTAGACCTAAAAATGGAATTGTAGTTCACCCTACTTAGTTATGTACATTCCACTAATCATGGGCCAAGAAAAAAATGTTAGTAGATCATTTAACATAGTACTTGAGTGCCATATAGTAACTACATTTTTATAGTGGAAACATACAGGCTCATTGAATTCTTCAGCTAAAATCCAAGACGCAGTATTAGTTATATTTCTTGATTTGAATCTTGAAGCAGGATGAATTATTGAAACTTTTCTAAACATAATAAATTAAAATAGCATTTGAACAGAAAATGCATAGTTTCCACACAATCCAAAGCACCATGAATGTCCCCTCCACAAACATAATACCTCTTATTCAACTAACGGAAATTAGTTAAATGTGGTTGCTATAGAAATGTGGAACTGTCCAGTTCAGATTTTCCAAGCAGCATACTTCCAGATCTACATAGATAAAAACATTCTTTGTAGCTTAAATATTAATCACTGAGGTATTTGCTTTTAGTCTCCCTTTTTCGAACAGTAGCTTCCAGAAGGTCTTTAATACCGATGGTTTATTGCGGACTATAAGCTCCTGCAGCTAGAACCAGGTTTCTTCGAGTAAAATGGAGGTGTACAACTGGTGTTGATTTGGTCATATACGTTCCCAACAATAACTCCTGTGAATTCTCAGGTAAATTTATATGCCCAGTGGCTGTAGTAAAGTCATCAGTCTCTAAATCTTCAAATGCTTTGATAGCATCCCATAACCGAACTGTATTATCCATTGAACCTAATGGGAAATCAATGGAAACCATTAGTTGCATCCATCACATTTACATTTTTTATTTATTTATTTTTTTCTGAGACAGGGTCTCTGTTGTCCAGGCTGGAGTGCAGTGGTGCAATCATAGCTCATTGCAGCCTCAGACTCTGGGCTCAAGCAATCTTCCTGCCTCAGCCTCTAAAACCACTGGGATTCCAGGCATGAGCTACTGCACCCGGGCCACCCATCACATTTAGATTCTGACATTTTATCCAGTATACTTTATTTACTGTATATTTTTGGTGAAACATCTAAACTTGACCAACTATTACTTCTAAAAGAACATTCATTTCAAGCAGTGCTTTAAACCTTAGAAGTCAATATATACATAGGATAACAGTCTGGAATCGTATAGCTAAAGAGAAGCAAAACCTGTAACAGCAGGACTTAGTTTTGCAATTGCCAACACTCAAGTGTTTCCTTTTAACATACCATTTACCCTTTACCACAAAGCCATTAATAGTCATTTACCTGATGCCAAAATTTCACCATCTCTACTAAACCTAAGTGAACAGACTGTATCAGTGTGGCCTTTTAATTCTCCAACCATCAGACCATGTCCAATATCCCAAAGAAGTACTCTGCCATCTGTTGCTCCTGTAGCCAGGAATCTCCCATTGGGAGAAAATGTCAAGGAATGAATTGGTCCCTAGGAAGCAAGTCCATGAAAAGGATTAAAGTAGAGTTAAGTATATCTAAGAAAATAAGAAAAAATTTTAAAGTTTAGTGGTGTGAATGGTATCTTTAAAATGTATGTGTCACTAGTTTAAAAAATATCTTTATCTTGACAGCAACCTTGTGTGCTAGAATAATAAAAGTATAAATACCTTGTGTCCAGTGAAGATCCTTACACAGTTACCATTCAAGACATCCCAGAGCCTCACAGTTCTGTCTGCAGAGCCCGTAGCAACATAATTAGAATTTGGATGGAATCTGGTACAATTCACATCAGCAAGATGGCCAGCAAATATCCTTAAAGGTTGATAGTGGTCTGTAGCCCAGAGTCTTTAAAAAGTTATTGAAAACAAAGGATAACAATTAGTAGTTAACTATGAAATGCCAAAAATCTATCCAAAATTAATACAGAAACATCCATGTGAAATGTTCATTCCAAATGGGTCCCCCTCCCTAGTTAATTGGGGAAAGAAGACAGAATGAGAATTGATAACATTCTTAGTAAAAAGAGTTGATCTACTACAATTTTTTTTGAGAGAAATCGTCTTGGTCTGTCACCAGGCTGGAGTGCAGAGTATGATCATCACTCACTGCAGCCTTGAACTCCTGGTCTCAAGCGATCCTCCTGAGTGTCTAGGAATACAGGTGTACACCACCATACCCAGCTAATTTTTGTAAATTTTTCTTTTAAGTTCTATAATTCTTTAATTTCTCTGTATACATCTGTTCTCTCCTCTTCCCTACTCCTAGTCTAAACCACAGAAAAGTATCTTCCCTGGTTTTGGCCACCACATAGTTTCCAACCTGAGCTCCTCATCCTAAACATTTAAGAAAATGACAGAGAAACAAAGGTGCTCACAGTGGTAATGGAAGACAAAGTTAAGCATCTCACGTGGGGAGAGGGTAGGAGGAATGTTAATAAACTAACTTAAAGAAAAGCAGGAATCTACATAATTGCAGATAAATACTCCTGTCCCAAATTCATTTTCAAATAAGGAGCTATAAATGCTGGTGTTCTCAAAAAGTTGATACTGAATAATGTAAGTGGAAACAAGTTTGATTGAAACCATTCTGTTCATTGAATGGACCCAGTCATAAGATCACAGTGTTCTTACCGAGCTACTCGGTCATGGCCCCCTGACACAAAATAATATCCATATGGAGAAAATTGCGTGTCCCATACTGGATAGTTGTGTCCTTTATATCCCACCAAACAAGTAAATGTTTGAAGGCTCCACAATCTAACAGTTCCATCCTCTGAAGATGAAAGCAGGTAGTTCCTGAGAAAAGAAAGTAATACATTTGATTCCCAGAATAACTTAGTTACCTGCTCTGTTTTTCTGTACATTTGAATATATTAAATGTAGCTAACATGCTACATCTCACTTTTAATTCACACGTGGAATTCACAGTAGATATCAAGAGTTGAAAATAACTGAACTAATGTTAGCTCCGTATGTTGATACTCTATATACTGAGTACCTACTGAATGAGGTAGGATTATTGAAAAAAAAAAAAAAAAAAACTTATAGTCTATTAGGGAGAAAAATCACAGTTCTTTTAAAAAAAGTAAAAAATAACCAGGAGTAATGACAAAAAGTATGGTCAAATAAGGTCAATTGAGAAAATGTTAAGAAATGTAATATGTCACTTAAAACTCAACAATTTTTGACTCTACAATGGAGATGCTATTTTCCTATCCTGTATGAGTTGTATAAGAATTTAAAAAATGTCTTGGGGAAAAAAAACACTACAGACATACCAATAATACTCTTTTTCACGGATTAACACAAAAGCTAAATACTTAAAAAGTATTATAGTTTTCACTGAAATCAAGTTTCTCTCAAGTAAAAATGTATCATCTGGCTAAACCCTATCAAACAACAAAAAACCTCGTTCTCAAAGTTTCGTAAAGATGAAAACCTGGATGGATTGAAACCTATTATCTATCCAAGTAACATACAGATGGTATTATGAATACAAAATACTCTCCCCCCCATTTCTACAGAACATTAGAGATCATGAAAATAGGCAAATACCTATACACATAGGGTGACACTGGAATCATATGGCTATAAGGGAAGCAAAACCTAAACCAGCAATTTCAAATTTCCTTTTTAATATCCTCTTAGTTCTTTTGGTTATAGAAAGATAAATGCTCAATTGATAGCTAATATACCATTAAATATCAGGAATTTGTCTTAAATTTGATGAAGTAGCCACAAAACACAATGCAGGGACCCAAAGAAGCAATTCAACCCCTATCAGGGTTAAAACAAAACTGAAGCTAATTTTTAAAACCAGTAAACCCTAAAGCTATGCATCTTGATTCTATAAATTTGGGTATACGTTAAATTGCTACCTTATACACCAGTACCCCAGGATGAATTTGCAAATGGCAAGATCCTAAAAGATAATGAATAATATGTGACCGTGAGATTTTTCTAATACGATTTTCCCAGCATTTGCATAATGTTTCCAGTAGTTAACTTTTATAATCTCTAAACACAATACAGCAACATTTAATTTTTATTTATTTAATTTTTAGTTTGTATTTTACCTATCTGGACTGAAGCTGGCTCCATAGACAGGCCCACTGTGACCATACAAAATCTTCAACTCACTTGCTGTTTTCTCATCCATGATTCTTTCTAAGACGTCATCTGATTCTTTGTCTATGAGGCTAAGATCTAAAATGGTCCAGAAATATTGATTTTTTTAAAGTCCATTTATGAAAACATTTTAGGCAATCATATCACAGTTGAGAGGAACTAACATTTGAACATTGCTTCCTATATACCAACCACTGTTCTAATGCCTCTAAGTTAGGTGGTATCATCCCAGTGTATAGCAGAGGAAACTGAGGTTCAGGACAGATAATAATTTGCTAGAGTGCACACAGCTACTCAGCTACCCCAGTCTCCTGATTGCCACTCCAGTTCTCTTTTCACTGTTGGAAATAGTAGCATCCTGATTAAAGTGACATGCAGTCAATTTCTGCAAAGATCATAACCTCCTGTGTATATTCCATGGAATAAAGATTCAAGTTTACATCCTGAGAGGTCATCTCAGTTACCTGATGCCTGTTTGACACTCCGAAGCTTTTTGGGTGTCACAGACCACACTCTGACAGTTGAATCTGCAAAACCTCCAGCAATCAGACTAGAATCATCAGTGACATCCACTGCAGTGAGACCCTGCCAATAAAAAAAAAAAAGTTTTAGACTAAACAATACTGTTCTGGGAGGTGGGGGGAATTACAATCACATCTTAGAGAATACATAATGATGGCTATTTTTCTCATATAAAAGATCATTTGAGATTTTATTCTTGTGTAAAACCCATTTGCCTAAAAGCCCTTACTTGGAGAACATGTCATCACTTACCCCATTTTTGCTCTCCATATTTGTAGTGCATGATAGGAAGCAAATGTTAATCATTTTTGCACTTAACTAAATATATTGTCAGCAGCATATTATAAGGAATCTATAAAGACAGAATTCTTCATTTAAAATATTAAGTTTATATAACTATTTAAACCAAGTTCAACAGAGATGAACCAGTTTCCTCCTCCTCAAAAGCCAGCAGAATTCTGATCAGTGAAATGAGAGTCAAGTATAAGCAAGATTCTGGTAACTGCAAGTTGCTAAAGATCTTTTAAACCTTGCCTCCTATCTATCCTGTGCAGTATCCAATTCTCTTTTCTTAACTGCTGTCTTTAAATTGTATCAAGAGTTTAAATAACAAAACTCCATTTTGGTTAACACATTTAAGCTTCTCTTAATGACAAATCACTGTTTTATACAACTTTCCAGGCAGAAATTGTCCAATTATTTTACCAACCTGGTAAGCATTGAGGAATGTATAGAAACAAATGGAGGGTAAGCAGTCTGGCCCAAGGCGCACTCGTTTGGTGGTTTCTTTCATATTCATTATTTTATCCAACTTATCTGAATCTTTTAACTCAGGAAGAGGGATTCTGTAAAAGAGAAACAGACTAGAAATTACCCTTTGAATATTAACAAACTTGAACCCTCTATAACATATTGTCTTACACCTCCACACAAGTTCCTGAGGTTTTTTTCCCTCACCTGTTTTGAGGTGGAGCATTGGGATCCTGTTTTTTGCTTTTGGATCCAATACTGTCTTTTTTAGGCTTCTTCTTTTTAGGTTTTCCTTCTTCATTTTCTCCTTCTTCATCCTCATCATCCAAAGGTACCTCAATTTCTGGTTCTTTTAATAAACCAAAAAATACCTACAAGTCAAAAAGCCAACATTTTTTAAATTAATTTTTTGTTCATTAATATACCCTTTTCATATCTTGATAGGATGAATCACAATTACAATATAGTAATTTATACCCTGAAGCAGGGTTCTGTACTTGTCTACCCAACAGCCATCCTCCCCTTTTTTCCTTACTAACAGATTTTACTGGAGCAGCAATGTGCTCGGTTAAATCATTTCTGTTCCCAGACTCCCTTGCAGCTAGGAATGGCCATATAGTATAATGCTGGCCAACACATGTACACAAAAATATACTGGGTACGGTTTTAGAAAAAAACATTGTTTTTCTGATAAAAAGGGAGAGACTCAGCAGGGATATATGCCTTTTGTCTTCCCCCTTCCTTCCTGGAATGCAGCTGCAATGCTAAAATTTGTGAGTACAAAGTAGAAAGCCACATTTTAAAGATGTTTGGTCCAGAAACTCAAAGGAGCCAGGGACCTTGATGGCACTGTGGAGCCCTCATGCCACCCCTGGAAGGCCTTCCTCTGGGATTCATTTTATGTGGAAAAAACTCCTTGTTGCAGCCACTGCAGTCAGGGTTCTGTTAAATGCAACCATTCACAAATTCTCACATATATACATCATCCTTAGAACATGAAATTTTACATACAGTGTAAAATTATTTCCAAGCTAGCTACAAGAAAAATGTGTAAACTATGCAGATGGAAACGCTACAGTTTTTCATAATCTGCATTATATAGTTCTTAGGTTCATTCCCATACCTTTGATTTGTTTGCCTCTCGTTTAGCCTCTCCTGCCAAACTTCCCACCATCGCATCTATCTGCTGCTTACTACGCGGCATCCCATCAAAGATGTCAATGTAGAGGTGCTCCTGAACTATGTTCCATATCTGATTGTTCTGTTTCTCCTGAAGATGCCTCTTCAAGAGTTGGTACGAGTCACGGGAAATACGCAGAACAAATTTACTTGTTCGAAAATCCAACATGGTCTCATTCCCTTTCATGTGTTCCTTTTTGGTAAGACTAGATAATACTCGTAGGTCATCCTGGTAATAACATTCCTGATCTCCATGGAACCTGTTTCAGTGATTTTAAAAAGTCATTTTTCAATGTAATCATTAAGGGATCTGCCTCACCCCCATATATTTATAAACCATCCCAGAATATTTTCAATGTAGTACCCTCAATAATCCTGAACTAAGCTGTAGGATCAGAAGTAATTCATTTCAAGATGATTATAATTCAATTTCTGAATTCATCTTATAAATAGCCAACTAAATTCTCTAATGAAATGTATCATATTTTAAGAGGATTTTACATAAATATCACCATTTTAATTATATCAGAATTTTAAATAAATGCCACCATTCAAAAGAAACCGGTACACATTTGAAAATGTTAGAACCCTTGCTTTACTAAATATTACGTTTTCTCAAAACCCACTTTTTAAAACTTTTTATTATAGAAAATTTCAAACATATAAAAATAGAAAACAGTATCATGAACTCAAGGTATCTATCACTCTGCCTCTCAATAATAATCAATACATGGCATTCCCTTAAAACCCACCATTTAAAATTATTTCCTATATTCTTAATACCAGACATAGTTATTAAATATTAATAAATTTATTAATATTGTCACTGAAGAACAAACAAATATTGATAGCAAACAACGAGTACTTCCATTTACTCACTGTTACCAAAAGCAATGAAAGAAAGCCTTCAGCCTTGGTGATAATTAGTAAATTTAAATGTACTTTTGCTTCTACAAATCTTAATTTTCCCAAGAAAGTAAAATTAAAGAACATATATTTGGCACTAAGAGCAGCAATCAATGTAAAAACATTTAGAAAACAATAACAAGGCCGGGCGCGGTGGCTCACGCCTGTAATCCTAGCACTCTGGGAGGCCGAGGCGGGCGGATCGTCCTGAGCTCAGGAGTTCGAGACCAGCCTGAGCAAGAGCGAGACCCCGTCTCTACCAAAAAAAAAAAAATAGAAAGAAATTAATTGGACAACTAAAAATATATATAGAAAAAGTTAGCCGGGCATGGTGGCGCATGCCTGTAGTCCCAGCTACTTGGGAGGCTGAGACAGTAGGATTGCTCAGCCCAGGAGTTTGAGGTTGCTGTGAGCTAGGCTGATGCCACGGCACTCGCCCCTGGCAAGAGAGTGAGACTCTGTCTCAAAAAAAAAAAAAAAAAAAAAAAAAAAGAAAACAATAACAAAAGATATCAGGGCTCCAGCATAGCCAATAAATTTCTAAACTGTTACTTGTGTTACCCCATTGACTTAGCAACACATGA
>RJWJ010032283.1:0-18580 GCA_004363605.1 Indri indri
CTAATGCAAGTTTGTGGTAGCAAATGTCACATTAGCTGTGGATGGAAGTACATTTGTGAGATTCAGATGCTGCAAAATAAATCACCCCGAGTGAGAATATTAACATTTACTATCACAAGCATATTGCAAATCAGGTCTGCAGAAAACTGATTTAGCCATGTCCTGATTTCCATAGAGTCACGTTTGCATTATCCAAGCTGCACGCTACAGCCCTGCCCGTGGCAGGCAAAGCCCTCCCACCTCACTTGATGGGAAGTGACTCCAGCTGCCTCTGGGAGCTCTTGTTTCGGTAACCTCTGCCCCTGTGGCCCGTGCCTTCCACACACGGCACCAGCCAGGCCTCAAAGGCAATCGGCAGGCGCTAGACAGGGGCAGGAGCTGCGGAGAAAGAGCCGGGACCCAGGACTTCTGTGCTTCCTAACTGGCAGTGCCAGGAGCCAGGTGATCACATTCCACTCACTCCAGACACGCAACGCCTCCTAAGCCCCTAAGAAAATGGAAAGTGCCTTCCAAGTGTCTCATTTCAAGGGCCAAGCTTCATCTTTCTGACAGAAAAAATGGAAAGTGGCCTTCCATCCAAATTGAAGCCATCTAGGCACTGGATACAAGGACAAGAGTCTGCCTGGAGACAGTCCCGGAGAACTTAGATCGAGTTTGCAGGTGCCCCGGGCTCTCCATGCCCCTCTCAGGAGGCCACCCCACCCCACCTTCACCTCAAAACACATGTCAGGAGGCTGAGGTGGGAGGATCACTTGAGCTCAGTTCAAGATTACAGTGAGCTGTGATCAGGCCACGGCACCCCAGCCTGGGCCACAGAGTGACAGCCTGTCTCTAAAAAAGAAAAACAACACATGTGCATAAGCATGTGCATGCACACACCACATACACACACATGCATGCATATACCATGCACCCTGTGTACACACACGCAGGGTCGACACGGCTCCTGCTCCCTAGGGGCCAGCAGACCAGGGCAGAGAAGGGACACACAGGGAAATACTTAAAAGAGAAGTTCATTGCCCCAAATAAATCTCTTACTGCTGGAATTTCCACTGGAATGACAAAGTCAGTCGAAGACCTTCAACTGGGGAGGGAGGAGCCTGGGAGCAGCGAGGCCTCCCCAGGTTCCCAAGTCGTCCTCCCTGCCTGCCCCAGCCCCAGCTCCACACAGAGGCTGCAATTTAGGGGCCCACAAAGCCCCATCACACCACGTCATTAAGGCACATCCTTCCGAAGACAATGGCATCCTCTAGAAGAAGTGCTTTCGGGGTAATGAACACCCAGGGGAGTGAGGAGTGGGGACTCTGTGCCCCAGTTTTCCCATCTGTAGAATGGGGTCGAAAATATTAATCATCGCACCTTTTTGCCCCAAGAAAAGAATGAGATGCCACGTGAAAGTGCTTAGCCCAGAACCTAGTACATAACTAGTGCTCAATAAATATTAGCAGTTGTTACAGACTGTGTGCCCTATACACACACGTGCACACACAGACATGAGTCAGAGAATGCATTCCTCGTGACAGTAAAATCCAGACTCTATCTCCCAGACCCCACCACCTCTCTGACCTCCCTTCTGGCTTCACCCGCGCCAAGCTCCTGTTCACCTCAGGGCCTTTGCACTTGCTGCTCCAGCTGCTCTTCCTCCAGATCACCACTCGGCCAGCTTCTCAGCTTGTCAAGTCAGACCTGGGAGATCACATCCTCCCATCCACCCACTCTCAAGGAGTTCCTGCCTCCCCTCCCAGTTCTCTCCAGAACATTAGCCTCATTTGATTTCCTCAGTAGCACTATCACCTTCTGAAACATGCCGGTCTGTTTACTGGCCCACTGGTGTAAGGCCTGTCTCCCCACTTGGCTGTAAACTCCTTGTGAGCTAACCCCATGTCTGTCTCATTCGCCTCTGGGTCCCCAACATCTAGAATGGTGCCTGGCCCATATTAGATCCTCAGTGAATGTTAGCTGGACACACACACCACACGCACACACACACATACATGCACACATGCTGCTGTTGGGCTGTTCTGTCCCAGTAGATTGCTGAGTCCTTCTAGAACAGAAAGGAACAGGCATCACCTCCCTGCCAGGCCCTTCCAAGCCGGTCCGCCGTGGCAGGGAAGGCAGGAGATAAGAGCACACAGGGGAAGGGGCTGGGCCTCCAACACCCCCCACACTGGCTCCACGAGCCCAGGAACCGGGCCCCTGGGAGCTGAGCCCTCCATGGTGAGGGCAAGTTGGGGGCTGAGTGCTGGAAGGGGGCTGAGCCCCAGCACAGGCTCTGGAGTGGGGCAGCCCAGTCTCAAAGAAACTGAAAAACTGCAGCTGCCCCTTGGACCCCTGTAGAGTCAGTCATTTATTCTCTTTGATGGTGGATGTACCAGAAAGATCTTTGACTTCCAAAGCTCCTGCTCCCAGCTGAGGCCAGGATGTGCCTCACCTGCCCTGCAGCGCTGGGGTGCTGGGATGCTAACTGTTCTACCGACTGCCATGCACGGAGCCTTGACGTTGTGCCAGGACCATAGTCGCATTTCATCCTCCCCCCGATCCCGGTGGTGGGTCCTGAAGCCAGGGGCATGGAGCCAGCTGCCCAGGCCCCTCGCTGGAGCAGGCCAGGCTGCAGTGCGGAGTGATGCTCCTTCCCTGCTCAGCGTCTCCCGGCTGAGCCACGACAGGCACGTGATTGCCCAGCTAAACAGACTGCAGAGGCCCCTTCCCACACCGGCCACCAAAAAGTACCGAAAACCACGCGTTCCAGGCCCTTCCCCAGCTGCACAGCAGCCCCACAGGGGCCTTTAGCTGCAGGCCTGGGAGACCCAGCACGCAGGGCTGCAAGTGTATTCCACGAGTCAAGAGAGACACCTGGTGGCTGTCACGAGAGCTCCTGCTACTTACTCGGGCTATGGGGTCACCTGCCCAGCCTGGCCTTCTGGACCTTCCACCTCGGCTGCTGATGGGGCCCGCCTCTCCTCCCTGAGGCCAGTCGTCTGCCCAAAAAGACTTTCAGGAGCGCGGCCAGGCCAGGACCTCAGCCCTGGAACCCCCGCCCGTGTGGAGCCCTGGTGTCCTCAGGCTGAAAGGTGGCCCAGCACCAGGGGCCTCTGGGGCCCCGAAGGAAGCCCTGCCCTGGCCCAGGCGGCCCTGCACACCCCGTGCCCCGTTTCCGCTACCTTCGCCTCAACCCACAGCTCGAGGGCCACTTCCCTGGAACCCCTTCCCCAGAACTGTGGTCCCTGGAAGAATCCACTGTTCCAACCGAATTGTGGGATCCGAGGTCTGAGAAGGAACTGGGTTCTTAATCTTTGTCTGGACCAGAACATGTTTAACTTCTCCCGGCATAGTCTAAAACTGTGAATTAATTTTTTTTTTCAGTGAATGAAGGTTTTTAATGCATTAATGTGAATGGCAGGTTCTTAGTGGCTTATTTTTAGATACAGGGAATTTTTCAATTGTGGCTGTAGTCCCAGCTACTCAGGAGGCTGTGGCAGGAGGATCTGTTGAGACTGGGAGTTCAGGACTGCAGTGAGCTGTGATCACGCCACTGCACTCTAGCTTGGGTGACAGAGCAAGACCCTGTCTCTAAAATAAATAAACAAATGTATTATGATTAGGCCTTACGTGTCGAAAGGGGAAGCAAGGACATGAAGGCACTCAAGTGCACAACCTCGGCAAAACTGGCCGGAACCAGCCCGTGGTCAGTGGTCTCTCATCGGGAGAAAGTTACAGAAATCAGTCTCTTGTCCAAAGTGGTATTTGTGGCTTGGAATGGGGTGGGTGGGTGCCAGTGTCTGGCAGGGGATGGACTGCGATGCTTTTAATATGGTTTATCTCGAGGCCAGTGCTTGTTTAGCTGCTAGAGAAAAAGAAAAACCTTGTGACAGTTAGAACATAGTTTATTCTTTAAGTGTAGGGGTGCGTGACTTAGCGCTTAACCACGATGAGGATGCTCCCTCGACAGAGGCTCCAGAAAACCCCTCAGGACCCCACCCCCTTCACGTAGCCCCTCACAGGGGCAGGTGCTGACCCCTGGGTTCTCCCTGGCCAAGGAGCAGGACCTAGAACCTCAGGCCTGGCACTACCTTGCCACTTGTGCATGCATGTATGTGTGTGTATGCATATGTGTGCATGCGTGTGCGTGCATGCATATGTGTGCATGCATACACACAAGCTTCTCTACCTTCCTCCCACACCCCAACCCCCTAAACTCTAAACTCTGGGACAGAAACTAAGTCTTAATAGATGTTAGTCATGCCGATGTTAACTGCAAGCAACTCAGTCTGTGTGGTTGAAGGGAACAGAATCACTAATGACGGAAAGCCAAGCACAGGTAGGAGGAAGTGCCCTAGAGCAACCACAGAGGGGCCTCGGGGGCTGCAGTGTGGGAGGGGAGGGAGGGATGTAGGGAGGGTGGGCTCCAAGCCCCACCACACCCAGGCCCTCTTCCTGCAGAGCACCTCTGTGTGTCCTGGGACCCTGGTAAGAAATACAAGAAGTGGCCACATCTACTTGGAGTGACTAACGTGAAACAGCCTCACTCATCTCTGCCACCCCGGCCACGCTATGTGAAATAACCTCCCCATCCTACCCCTCAAGGACTTCTCGGAGGAAGCCATAGTTTCCCAGGCACTTTTGGTTGTTAGAAACCCTGACCTGTCCCAGCCAAAGCTTCCATCACACGCTGATGTTAACACTTGTCTTTTCTTCTTTCCCAGGCACAGAACAGGCTGTCTCCCAAGGGTCTTGATGTGGGGAGGGGAGGTCTCCTGGGCTCCTCCTCCCATCCATTCTCTAGGGCTCTGGCCCTTCTGGTGTGTTTGGGACAGGGAGGAGGGACAGGTGTGAAGAGGAGTTGTTTTGGTCACCAGTAGCCAGATGTTGGTTGGGGGGTGCCTGGTCCAGCTCTGACTTGGTCTCAGTCAGCTGCTGGGACCCCTATGTAGGGTTCTCTGTGTAGATGGCACAGGCATCGGTCAAGATGGGGAATGATCCCCGCTACCCAATCTCAGAGACCTAACTTGGCTGAGGGTTAAGTCCTCCTCCTACAACTTGGAGCCACACCATCTAGATGTTTCTCTGGCAGAGAAAAAGAAAGAGAAGGCATACCACCTCTTCATCACCTTGGCCCAGAATGATGACATCCCTTCCTCTCGCTGTCCATTGGCCAGACTGGTCCATGGCCCCACTGGGAGGAATGTTAGAATCAGTATTAAGTATTAATCAGTATTAATCAGAGTGTTAAGTGAGCGCTAGCTGCATTTGCCCGGTGTGCATGCTTTCCTTGGGGTAGTGCAAAACTTTGCCACAGCCGCCTCTCTCCTTGGGGACCCCCTTAGAGAGGGGCAGCCACTGGGCTATGTCCCCACCCCTGCTGGTGATGGCCGTGGCGGCCATTCATTCACCCGGCTGCCCTCCGAGCAAGCCCTGGCTCACCTTTCTCCTCACCCCTCAGTGCTGCTCCCCACGGGGCCACAGAAACCTGAAGTCTTCTCCTAGGGCCCCAGGGAACTGGAAGGGAAGAGGGAGCCACAGGAGTGGAAGAAAGAACGTGTCCCCAGCCAGGCTGGCACCTACAGAATTCTCCAGACCAGAGACAGACCTCAGGCCCATCCAGCGTTCTCAATAAGCCGGTGGCCACCCTGCACCTGTCCGGTGGCAGGGCCAGGGCTTATGTGCCGACTTAATAGCTTAGTAAGCACAGGGGCAGGAACAGAGCCCCCAGCCCCACCCCAGCTGGAAGACTCCCTCCCCCCGCCCACGTAACCCCCAGTGACTCTTCCCTGCACTGGGGGCAGGGAAGGAAATGCCGAGGGAAAACAGGCAGAAAAAGCTCTTGACCTCAAATCCTGCTCCATCCCCTCCATCGTCGGGTGCCATAGAGCCCGGGAGGGGTAGAAAACAAACACTGCTTGGCTCCAGGGGGGTGGGTGGCCCCAGAATTTCCAGCTAGCGAGGCAACATGAGCTGCCTAACAGCGTTTCTCCCCTGTCGAAGCAATAGGAAAAATCCCCTGGACTCCCCTGTGACACCAGATCCTCCTTCCATATAAGATCTCATCGGAATGGGAATGTTCTGGAATGAGATAGTGGTGATGATTGCACAACCTCGTGCATGTACTAAAATCACTGAACTGTGCCCGTTAAAAACGGTGAATTTTATGGTATGTGATTTCTATCTCAATTTTTTAAGTGGCTGAGGGGAGGAAGATCCCATCAGAAGAAAAGATTCCAAGGCTAAAAAGAACATAAATGCGCGGGGCTGGCCAATGTCAGGCCCCTCTGCACCGGGACAGCTGTTCCTTGGTGGCGGCCTCTGGACCGCTGGGCCTCTCTGGGTTATTAATGGAGGGCCAGTGTCACCTAGTGTCCACAGGGATGAACAGCAGGGACATGAGGCAGCTGCCGGCGGAGAAGCCGCCTGGGGAGAGCTGAGGACTGGAGCCCACAGACCACACTGACCAAAACTGTCCGCATCTCACCACCTCCCTGAATTGTCAATACACACCGGCAGGGTGCAGTGGCTGAAAAATAAACAGTGCCCCATTTCCTGCCAAGTGCTAATAAAACTCGGTAAGATTTGAACCCAACCCCTTGTTGTCGCACTAACAGCATAGGGACAAGTCTAGCCTCAGAGGGTGGCCGGACCGGCTGTGTGCCCATTAGTCACTCCCTGGACCTACGTCTCTAGAGTTGCCTCAAATAAAAACCGGAGGTGGCAAGAGCGTCAATCCAACAAGAGTTGCACGCCCGCCGGACGCGGTGTCTCACGCCTGTAATCCTAGCACTCTAGGAGGCCGAGGCGGGTGGATCGCTCAAGGTCAGGAGTTTGAGACCAGCCTGAGCAAGAGCGAGACCCCATCTCTACTAAAAATAGAAAGAAATTATCTGGACAACTAAAAATATATACATAGAAAAAATAAGCTGGGCATGGTGGCGTACACCTGTAGTCCCAGCTACTCAGGAGGCTGAGGCAGGAGGATTGCTTGAGCCCAGGAGTTTGAGGTTGCTGTGAGCTAGGGTGATGCCACAGCACTCTATCCAGGGCAACAGAGCCAGACTCTGTCTCAAAAAAGAAAAAAAAAGAGTCCCATGCTCCCAGGCTAGGTGGGCCCACCCAGATGAGGGGGCCAAGGGAGGGAAGGGGATGGCACCGCCCCCCTATGCGATCATGAGAGGATGCAGAAATGGAGACGGTATGAGAAATCTCTCAGATTTTAATAATTGCAACAGATCTGTCAGCATCTGTTTGTACTAAAAAAAAAGAAATTGCAAAGGGTTCCATTTCTTTCAAAGGCTCTGAGCAGAAGATACAACATCACTTAGGAATTGCTCCTGCCAGAAATGCATAACCCATTTGGAAAACATCACACAAACCCAAACTGAGGGACATCCCACTGGCTTGTGCTTCTTAAAAGTATCGAGATAAAGAAAGACGAAGGAAGACTGAGTGACTGTTCCAGAATAAAGGAAAATAAAAAGACCGGGTAACTAAATGCAGCTCCTCCTCCCAGATGGAATTCCACAGCAGATGGGAGGGAAATGGCTGTCCAGAAAGGACAGGATTTGGGACAACTGGAACAATTCGAATATGTTCCACATGCCAGATAATAGTATTATGTAAGTTGAATTTCCTGAATTGAGTAAATGCACCGTGGTCTTACAAGAGAATGTCCTTATTCTCACAATATACACACTCAAGTATGCAGGGGTGACAGGCATGACGACTCAAATGGTTAAGGAAAAAATATGTACATACAGAAAGCAAAATGTCAATAGTTGGTCTTTGTACTATTGTTGCAACTCTTGGTCTTTATACCCTTCGATGTTATCCTGTTGTTGTACGCTTTGTACTATTGTTGTGTACTATTGTATATACTATTGTTGTAGCTATACTTTGAAATTATTTCACATTTTTTTAAAGAGACTGGGCATGGTCTGGCCTGGGAGCACAGTTTCCAGCTTCAGGATTGGACGCCCTCCCCAGGGGCTTGCAGGTGAATGGGCCGGGCTGGCAAAGCCCCACTCCGCTCACCTGTCCTCTGCTCCTTCGGGTCCCTCCCCTCTCTCAGTGGCAGTGAAGCCAGGAGCATGTCATGGCCATCCCAGACATGATCAGCTCTCGTTCTGGGTGCATTCCCAGCCCAGATGTGCCTCCAGCTTTTGGGGTAACCTTGGCTGAGTTGCTCAACCTCCCTGAGCCCCGATTTCCTCACCGTAAGATGGGGCTGCAGCTCTAACACGGTGTCGTCCAGGGATGATGGGCAAGGGGCTTGGTGGGGTACCTGGGCAGAGGGGCCCTTGTGAGAACCGAGGGTCCAGGCAGCCAGCCTGTGGGGGACAGAGAGGTGAGGGAGGGGGACAGTGGGAGGGCGCCTGCCGGGCACAGTAACAGGCACTCCTCTCTGTGACATGGAAGTTCAGCAACACTCTGGCTTCAGCTTCTTCTTATCCTCCAAGGCAGGAGTTGGAGGCACGAAAGCTCATAAATCTCAAACAGGGCGTGGGTCCATGCCCGTGGACAGTGAAGATAATGGGACAGAGAGGGACACCCTGGTCACCACCAGAGAGTGGGGCAGCTGATCTCAGGGACAGCCCCCTCCCAGCCCAGGACAGGGAAAGGAAGCTCAGGTTCTACAGCCCAACCTCACCCAGGAATTCCCAGGGGCTGCTGTTCCACAAGCTCAGCAACAGCCCGAGGGCTTCCCAGGCACCGCAGCAGGAGTTTTGATACTAACCGCCTGGGGGAAAGGGGTCACAAAAACCTGTCTGGATGGAAAGGGGGCTGTGCAAAAGCAGCCACTCGACCCCTCAGGGCTCCTGGGAGTCTTAAAAGACACCAACTGTGCTAATGTCCCTTGAATCATTTCTGTGTCTCCCATGGTAGGCACCACAGGACTGGCATGTAGAAAAAGCTGGTTTATTGGGCTGGTAACCGAGTGATGAATTAACAGAGTAATTTTCTCTAACAATGGGAGGACCAGCATAGCCTAGAAGTGATGCGTCCTGACCCTGGAGCCCAAGTGCCCAGGTTCGGCTCCTGGCTGAGCCACTCTAGCTGGGTGGCCCATTAGTGAGCCCGTCAGTACCCATGTCCTTGTCAGCATGGGCTGCTGTAACACCCACCATAGACTGGGCGGCTTAACAAAAATGTTCATTTTGCACAGTTCTGGAGACTGGGAAGTCCAAGACCAAGGTGCCGGCAAAGCCTGTTCTGGTGAGGGCTCGCTCCCTGGTTTACAGACGGCGGCCTTCTCGTTGTGCCCTCACATGGGAGAGAGTACAGCGAGATCATCTCCCTCCACTGCTCTTGTGTCTCTCCTTGTAAGGGCACTAATCCTATTCTTGGGTTTCATTCTGGTGACCTATGACCTCCAGATACCCCCACACCGGGGATTTGGGCTTCAACATGTGAACTCTGAGGGGACACAAACACAAACCCACCTCTTCAATTTGCAGAGAACAGTGGGTTGTTCTGTGACATGCTGAGGGCAGCCCCTGCCTGTCCCCCACGTAGATGAGGAAAGTCGCTGACCTTGGACAGTAGAGAAGTTCCCCGAGCTCCCCACAGCTCTGTAAGCCCCTGGCCCTCGGAGGTCGGCCCCCATCCCCCACCACATCTCACCAAGCCTGCTCATTCCTGCTACCCTCCCATGCTACAACGGCAAACAGGAATGGAAACAGAGACTCCGATCTGCCCAGAAGGCATTTCTCCAACGTTCTCCCTCTGCACGCCCCGCTCGGTGCCAGCAGGAGGAGGCCATGTGGTTCCGGCCTCCCTTTTCTCATCTACAAAAGAGGACACTGGGCCAGGGGGCCCGCAGCCCGTTTCCAGCTCTCACACGCGACCTCCTCCCGCGCCATGGCTGTGCCCCATCCCTCCCAACCGGCCCTGTCCCAGCTCCCAAAGGTGACGTCTGGGCCAAAGATCAGTGGTCAGAAGCTGCCTCCTCCCCGTGCCTTCTCAGCCCCGTTACTGCAGCGACTGTTTCTAGAAGGCAAATCAGGATTGTTTTCTTTTCAAATGTGTGTATTTCTTTCTATAGGGAAAAATATCTTTAAAAAGTTATGATAATAAAACCCACTGAGCTGTGTATTATCCTCTATCGTTCTTTGTTGAAGGAATAAAGTTATGCAAAAAGACAAACCTGGATGATTCCACTTACACGAGGTAGTTAGTCAAAATCACAGAGACAGACAGCAGAGTGGTGGCTGCTGGGCGGGTGGGGAACCTGCGGCCGTCTGATTTCAAGCACCAAAGGGGGCAAGAAAAACTTCATCTTTCTCTGCTGTCCCCTTTTAATGAAAGAATTTGTTCTGTAAAATCTGGATTCAGTCAAAAGGCCGCAGTCAAGGATCCAGAAGGCCACATGTGGCCCCGAGGCCACGGTGGGGTTCACTTTTGCAAGATGAAAAAAGAGCTCTAGAGATCCGTTGCACAACAGTGTGGATGGACTTAACACCACTGAAGTGTACATATAAAAATGGTTAAGATAGTGAATTTTATGATATGGATATTTTATCACAATAAAAAAGTGGGGGGAAAAAAGACTAGTTACACAAAATGCAGCCGCCCCGGCAAATGCTAGATTTGTCCACCAGCTTCAGTCTGTGGACAAGCGAAGTCCCACAAACCCCTCCGCCCCACCCACCCCCGAAACATCAGAATGTAAAGCCACCTGAGAGGGCTTTGGCCCAGGCAGGCCATTGCAAATGCATTGGGGACACTCTGAAAAGTGGCTTCAAACTGAAAGCAGTTTATGACGCATATGGTCACCAGTACACATTCACACACACACGCACACACACACACATTTGCATTCACACACACTCTGCAAATCATTTCTGCTTGGCTTGAATTTTGTACATTAACCCAAGGGCCACAGGGAAAACAAAAAAGATAATTTTAAAATTTAATTTAAAATGATTTGTTAATCTATTTTTCCAGAAAGAATGCACAAATACAGTCCGGTTCAAAACCCAACATGGGGCCGCCCTGGGGCTGGCTGGGGAAGACAGGGTCGGCCCAGCCTGGGGGGCTCCATCTCCAGATCTCTCTCCCCTCAGCTGCAGTACCCTGTTCTGACAGGTGGGGATGCTGCCCAGACTGCGGCCAAGAGCCCAGAGCTGCGTAAAAGCTGTGTCAACTTTACGGTTCCCTTGGCTCAAATTGCTTGTCAACACCACACCCTGGGTCTGTGCTGTCTCTGACCACTGGGACTGTGCCTCTGGGGAGGGGACACCAGTGACCCAGAGTGGGCCTGTTAGGGCAGAAAGGAGCACGATTCTGCCCCTCTGTCAGTGACATCAGCTCTGTGGCCAACCAGGAGGGAACTGCAGAAATTAGGTGGGTCCATTTGCCCCCACGGACCTGTATGCTGGTGCTCAGAGACAGATGCAGGCACGCACGCACACACGCTCACACACTCACATGCAACTCCTAACCAGCAAGAATCATCCAAGATGCCAGCTCAACAAGCCTGTTTGTCAACTCCCAACTGCCCCCAGCCCCCACAGGCAGGGTGACACTGAGCCCTGAAACTTCCCACCCCCAATCTTGGTCAAGGATCCTGGCAGCCCTGCTCTTCCCAGGAATGGGGGAGCATAGTGGGTTGGTCTCCAAAGATCTCACAAGGTATTTTATGGTCAAATAAAAATGTTCCCACTCCACCTGGGACACAGTGTTTGCACTTGAAACTTGATCCTTTGATTTCTGGAGCCAAGTAGCCATCGCGGAAAAATACCTCCCAGTTCAGCCCAGAACTTAGTCAGAGCCCAGAAGCCATCTCTGCCCAGAAGAGAGAACAGCCTGCTGGCTCAGGAACCAAAACAGCCCAGCCCAGATTCTAGCCAAGTCCCACCTACTGCCCAACCCAGCCAGTGACCAGACCAGGAGGCCAGCTCACCTGAGGACAGTAAGGACCAGGCCACCCTGTCCTACCAGTCCAGAGCCACCCAGGGGAGCACCCCCCGAAGTCCAGAGCTCAGCCGACCACCTCCCAGCACCCCACCCCCCACCACCCAAGCAGGTGAAGAAGTCCCAGGTGGAGCCCAACAGAGCCCAAGGAAGACTTCAGCCAACAGGCAGAGCCCAAGACCAGCCAACCCGTGATAAAACCAGAGCTCAGGGCTCGATCACAGCCACTGCCTGGCAAACAACACACTCCCCGGCCTGGGCCACCTCCTCCCAGTACCCAACACAGCCTGAAGCCACGGCCCATCCAGAGGGAGGCCTCCACCTGCGCATCCGAACGAAATAGCTCAGCAGAACCCAAACTGGCCTGGCTGACTGCTCGGGGACCTTCCACAGGATACATGCCAGAGGCCTGGCCTTGTGGGAAAAGCAGGCTGAGCAAACCCCCCAACCCAGGCTTCCTGCACCACCCCCAGCCGGCCAGGCCTTAATGGGACCATGCAGGTGCCACACTCAAAATAAAGCACAGAGGGTGGCACCGCTTCCTCCCCAAGTCTGTGCCAGCTCCTGGGGGGAGCAAGGAAGGTCAGAGACATCCTAGAAGGCCAAGTCTTGTACTCAGGCTTCAGAGCCAGGCAGCCACTCTGTTGAGGTTTTCTGAGCAAGGCATGAGCATCTAGTGGCTTCTCTGAGGGGCAGAAGCTGAGGTCGCATCTTGCACCTCAGGAACACAGCAAGGATCCTGCTTCAGGGACCCGTGGATCACCCCTGTTCCACCCCCAGCCATGAGATCCCAAAGCCTAGGACAACCCAAGGTCGTTGAAAACCCAACCAAGTGGCCTCAAGATACACCAGCAATGTCTGTCTGAGCGAGTTCCGCCTCTTGAGGCTGGGTGGTGTGATGGTGAAAAATACTGGCTCTGGGTCCAGATTACTTGAACTTGAATCCTGGCCCTTCCACATCTACCTGTGTGATCATGGGCCGGTTTCCCGACCTCTCTGTGTCCGCACTTCCCTCATCTGTAAGATGGGAAGAAATCACACTTCTTTCCGAGGGTGCTGTTTAAGGTATCTAACCACCAATGTTTCCCAGCTGCCAGCCATGCGGGTCAACCCTGCACCGGGTCAGCGTCCCCAGGAGGGCTCCGCGGAACCAGGAGTTGACCATTCTGGAAGGAAACCACGGGAAAGTCAAGGGCCAGGATGGCTGGGCCACACAACCCCAATGTCAACAGAGTTGTACGATTGTAAGACACAGAGGCCCTGGGTGGCTGTTACTACTATATGCCAAGGAGTTTATGTAAATTAACTCTAATCCAAAAGCAGGTGTTGACTCTAACGCATAAATACGTACAATTAGCATGAGTTTACAGTCTTTATCACAGAGGACGAAGACCACAGTACAAGGTGGAGTGAGGCTGGATCGCAGATCTGTCCAACTCCACGTGGACTCTTCCGCATTCACGGTAGGAGGCCAAACTGAGCCAAGACACGTTGCCGGGAAAGAGGGGATTGGAGGGGGTCCACCGTCTCCATATATATCCACCGTATTAGTTCTCTATTGCTGCTGTAACAAATTACCACAATGTAGTGGCTTAAACAGTACGAATGTATTATCTTGTAGTTCCATGTGTGTTGGAGTCTGGTATGGGTCTCACTGGACCAGAACCAAGGTGTCGGCGGGCTGTGTTCCTTTCTGGAGTCTCCAGGGGAGAACCCATTTCCTCGCTTATTTGGCTTGTTGGCAGAATTCCTAGTCTTTGGGGCCCAGGGCCGTTCCTGGCTTCTAGGGCCCCCCACCCCACATTCCTTACCTCGTGGCTCCCTCCCTCCACCTTCGAAACCAGCAATGGCAGAGATGGGATCCTTCTCACTTCGAATCTCTCTGACTCGGCCAGGAAAGCTCTCCACTTTTAAGGGCTCATGTGATTCCACCGGGTCCACCCGGATAATGGAGATGGAGACGATGGAAACAGATGACAGAGATGGTGACAAGCCATGTTGGGGACACGCACATGTCCCTAGCCTTCAAGTGACCCAGGGCCTGGTTCCTTAGGATTTGCACAGAGCACCTAGAAAACTACGGTCACAAAAAGGCCAGAGTATCCAAGAGTCATCCTTACGTAGGGGAAAGAACAGCTCCCACGTATTCTGAAACCCCGCTGGGGAAAGAATGAAAGACAGATCACATTTGGTGGGTGCCTATTCTACGCAATGCACGCTCTGGGCTCATCACCCAGGTGCTCCCAGGCAATATCCCTCCACCCTGTGGGACAGGCATTCTTATCTGCGATTTGCAGAGGAAGAAACGTAACCTCAGGAAAATAAAGCCACTTGCCCAAGTGGACACAGCGGGCTTGAGTCCAGAGTCCTTGGGGACTCTCAGTGTCATAGGAGTCGTGTTACGGTTGGGGTGGCATGTTGCCGGAATGGGAGAAGCTACGGAAGCCGCAGGAGCTGCACAGAGCCCTGCAGTGGGACAGGAACGCAAGCAGATGGAAGAGCTATGTGTCCCTGTGCAGGCGGCCGGGGGCTGGAGGCCCATAGCATCACGGGGTGAGCGTCATGGGCTGGACCGTGTCCCCAGTATTTCAGAGTGTAACCATACCTAGAGATGGAGTCTTTAATGAGATAATTAAGTTACAGTGAGGTCATTAGGGTGGACCCGCATCCTGTACGCTGGTGTCCTTAGAAGAAGAGATTAGGACACAGACATGCACTGAGGGAAGACACTCGTGAGGACACAGGGAGAAGGTGGCCGTCTGCAAGGCAAGGAGAGAGGCCTCAGGAGGCACCAACCCTGCTGACACCTTGATGGAGGACTTCTCACCTCCAAAATCGTGAGAAAATACATCTGTGTTGTTTAAGCCTCAGCCTGTGGCACTTTGTTCAGGCAGCCCTGGCTAACCGACGTGGCTCAGGGAGATGCCTGAAGGGCAAAGACCACAGGAACTGCTGTCCTCATCCACAGAGAGTCCCTTAGTAACTAAGTCCCTTCGGAGTGTCCATCTGTGCTACCATCGCTAGATAAGAAAATATAAAACTGGCATTTGCAGCCAATGGCTAGGACCCTGCCCATCCTTCCTCTGAGCAAATATGCCTCCCACATCATCAGGACTGTCCTGGGTACCAAAGGTGAGGGAGACACAGGGAGATGACTGGTAGCTCAGGGTGTGTTTGATATTTTTAAATTTGCACTCAGCTTCCACTTGCAATACCAGCTATATTTCTACGTGCCCCTGGCTCCCAGGGCAAAGGGGCAGAAAGCTAAAATCTACATTTCCCAGACCCCTTTGCTGCTAAGGTTCTGTGTGCACGTTAGGCGCAGCCGGTGAGACACAACACATGAGATTTAGAAGACAAAAGAGAGACTGAAGGAGACATCACAACCTGACACTCAGGTTCCAACAGACAGGACTGTTCGCAGCGCCTGGACTCCGAGCATCACCGTCTGGTCACCAGCTCACGGCTGTGACATCAGCAGTGGTCAACAGCAAAGGTCTCCTGCAGATCCCTGACCCTGGGGACAGTAGCAATTGCCTGATCTCTGAGACATCACAGCTGCAGTGACAGCTCCCTAAATTTCATTCTTCCAGCCCTTCCAACAATTCTGGAAGTACTTAATTACCTGGATTGAAGGGCTTTCTGCTCAAAATACCAAGAGTGTGGGCACAGCAGCCAACCATAATGACACTCTACCCAAGAGAAAAACAGCTGGGTGCCTCCTTAAGCCTGAATAAAATACTTGCGATGATGTTCAGACCAGAAATAAATGTGACTTTGGACTTGATGCCATTTTATGAAGAAATAGAGAGCTCCTTGCGAAATACCAGGGCATGAAAGGACGTGCGCAGAAAATAATTTGTAATTCCCTCTCGTGGGGGGACATGAATGCTTCGAAAGGTTAAGCCTTTTCAAAAGAAGGAAGGAGATGAAATTCCAATTCTTGTTCGAAATAGATTTATTGAGTGCACTAAGCCTTGTGCTAGGACAAATACAAAAATTATAAAACATTAATGATAAAACACCCTATTACTCATTTTAGAGTTTTTTCTTCAGGTATTTTTTTACTCTATGTTATAAATATATACATAATTTTTTGCCAAATTGCTAATCCACTCTTCAACATTATAAATCAAGTAATCTTCTTCTCATTATTTGCGATACCTGCTTTAGCATATAGTATATTCTGTTAAGTAATTGGCTCCAATATGAGTTTTAACTTTTGGGTCTAATTTGTTTCATATCTTCCAAAGCTCTTTTTTTCTTAAAATATTATTTTATATTCTAGACTTTTCATTCACTGTATTCGTCAGCTTTTGCAAGATTTGCTGCAGTAGCAAACGACTCCCATATCTCAGCAGCTTACAGCTGCAAAGGTCAGCTGTGCACTGCTCCATGTGTCTTCTTGCTCCAGACCTGGGCTGAGGAATCAGCCTGTATCCGGGACATGCAGAGCAGGAACAGGAGCAAGAGGGCTGTTAGGAACTCACATGCCTGGGAAAACTTCAGCTGTGGTGTCCGCCCACTCATGTGCCATTGGCCAGAGGGAGTCACATGACCAGGCCCACTGTCCATGGATATGCGATGTATATTCCTCCCACCAGAAGCAGGTGAGTCACATGGCAATGGACGCAATGTGTGGTCCTCTTACAAAAATGGGGAGTGCTTTGCTGGAATCAAAAATAGAATCTACCATGTTCCCCCTGGTCAATTCAAACATCCTTTTGATAAAACTCCACTAAAAATGTCCTTAGGGCTTTCAGCTTACATGATTTTAAATGTATAAACTAACTTGAAAATAATACACTTCTTAGTATCTAATCTCTCCACCAAAAAAATGGCATTTCCCTCCATTCATTCACAATTTGTGGTCTTTTAATAAATACCCTGCCTTTTTCATATTCTGTGGTGGGGGTGGGGTGGTGGCATAAATACTGTCATTTTTTACCATGTTGATTAAAGAGCTAAATACTAAAATATCATATAATAGAAGTAAAAAACTAAAACTGAGTAATTATCACTTCTTTGATGGCATTATTAATATTACTTTCCAAGCTTTGAAACAATATGAGAAATCACAAATGAGAAGATCTTCAGTCAAAAACACATAAAAGTCCTGAAAGTAGTACAATTAAAATGAAAAGGGAACTACTGGGGTAAATAATTGCTTTAAATATTCCCAACGAAGTGTTAATTTCCAAGTCTTAAAAACGTCTACTCTATGGTTGGGGGGCAGCGGCTGGGGAAGAATGCGGGGAGGTATGTCCCTCAAACGAGAAAACACAATTCACGCAACAGAGAATACTTATTTTACAATGGTTCATCCTCACAGTAATCAAAGAAATGTCAGTTAAAACTTCAATAAGAAATCATTTATACATCGTAAACGAGCTCAGAAACCTTTTCCTTCTAATACTCAATGTGAGTGAAGTTGCAGTAAAAAAAGAATCTTGTGTACATTGTAGAAACCATGTAAATAAGGATGGTTCAAAACAACCCCTTTGCAAACCATGTTGACAATGAACATCAACAGCCTCAAAAACGCTCCTACCCTTTGACTCAGTGATCCCACGTCTAGGAACTTGACCTACGGAGTTGACTCAAAAGAAGAAAGCAAGCTATTCTAAAACATTCACTGTGGTTTTATCTGTAAAATCTAAAAAGCAATATAGAATTATGGAAGGGACAAAGAAGTTAGTTTCAAAAAAAAGAATGGACTCAAATTCGGGTTGTGCCTCCTTCCTTCCTTTGTGACCTCGTGGCCTCTTCATTTGTCCTCTATAATCCTTCGTAATATGCTAGTGCACTCACCATGCGAGCCGTAGGAAAGATTGAACGAAAAGCATGTACACAACCGTTTTGTAATTGAATATAAAAGACGATTTTATTATTTTGACCATCAAAAGGAAGATTTGGGAACAGCCCACACTGCCAACAACAGGAAAAACATTAAGGAAATTATAATACATCCAGCCCACGGAGAATCGTGCAGCCGTCAGGGACTGTAATCATGAAGATAATGGAACAACCTAAACAAATACTCCTGATTCTTTCAAGCAGAAAACAAAAGGATGTTACAACAATGTAAAAACTATGCCTGTGAACAAGAACAGGGAAGGCAGATGGGGGAAAAAATGAAGGTGGCTTCTGCCTTAGAAGGTAAAATAGCAGGCAATCTTTCTGTTATTTCTCTTATTATCGCTATGATTTATTGATGCAATAAATAAAAGTCAGGGATTGAGAGACTCACTATGGAATTTGATCAACTGCCTCCTCCCGTCTTCTGAGAGAACAGAGTGTTTCACCACCTTCCCTGCAGAGGTGACGGATTGTGGTGACAGCTTTCCTTCTTTCACCCCGGCATTGGTCCTCTGGGTAAACATCCACTAGATCCTAGTGTATTCCATTTAACTCGATGCTGAAAAGTTTTACTGACCTACTACTTTGTACCAAGTTCTGCAGCTAAGAGAGGAAGAGGCTGATGGGAAATATACCTTGGTGGGGGTCAAATCCAGGCCCCCAGGAACAGAAGAGGCCCTGAAGGGGAAAGAGAGGGGCTGGGGCCTTCAGAGAAGACAATCAGAATGGCCGTAGTTAGGGCGTGGGAGGAACCTAGCATGGGGCTTGGCACATAATAGGTGCTCAGTAAACACTTGCTGGCTTGAACTGAACTATA
>RJWJ010032284.1:0-18641 GCA_004363605.1 Indri indri
GGCCTAACACAAGTAATTTAAAGGGGGAAAGGTGAAGCAAGCAAAAGGTGTACTTTAAAAAATCTCCCTTATGTATAAATTGTACGTACATAAATAAACCAAATAAAAAAGGCAGATTTAGATGTACAGATACTAACTTGTAGAGATTGTGATATATCATCAAGTGAAAAAAGCAAATTGCAGAGTAAATACATGATTTGATTTCATTTTAGTAAAACAACCAAGTAACAAAACCTCCATATATTTTTTTAAATCTGTTTAGATCCAGTTTTTTAGTTTGATTCAGACAAAATCAATTATATCAGTTGTCTGCACCCCATACCTGATTATTTAAGTTAAAACTCAATTTCACGTTCATCTGGAAAAAAGCAGGATGGAGGGCTTTATGTCCTACACAAGGATACCTTTGCTTCTGCCACTGCCTGACTCAGACTCAGGGACAGAAGAGTAAACAGACTCTAGACACAGTATCCAGAGGTTAACTTTTCCAAGAATATTAGTAGGGTAGTTGAAACAAGGGTGTAAGTCCCAGCTGCTAAAGGAATCAGTATGACAAAGGAGATCTTTTGTTTGTTTTTTGTTTTATAATTCATATAGACATTAGCTTAATATACTACTTTAGACAGGTTGTTAGGCCAATTACAGATAATTACACTAAACAAAATGCTCTGATACTGAAAAGATTGTTTGTTCCTATGCTTACCTGTGTTCCTATAGGACTTACTACATTTTTTGTTAATGCCTACTTCCTATACTAGAAAATAACTTCCTCAAGGGCTAGAAATAGTTATTGAATGATTGATGAATTAAAATTCCATCAGTTTTTTAACAACATCCTGACCTAGAAAGATACAAATGTATGGGAGGGGGGATGAGGGGATGAATATATACACACCTAACAGGTGTGGTGCACACCATCTGGGGGATGGACATGCTTGAAGCTCTGACTCAGGTGGGGCAAAGGCAATATATGTAACCTAAACATCTGTACCCCACTAATATGCTGAAATAAAAAAAATTAAAAAAAAAAAAAGATACAAATGTGTGATCTCAATATAATGTGACCGAAGACCCAGGAACAGGTATCTCCTTTTTCATCTCCAGGGATCCTAGGCTTTCAATCACAACCAACCAAACTTACTTTTATCCAGGATTGGTCACTCAACTGTCTATGACAACTGATTATCAAGCCACACAGTGTGGCCAAAAATATAAGGCCATCCTCTCAATCAAGGATGATTCTGACCTCCAGAGGACATATGGCAAAATCTAAAAACATTTTTAGGCCAGGCGCAGTGACTCACACCAGTAATCCTAGCACCCTGGGAGGCTGAGGCAAGAGGATTGCTTGAGCTCAGGAGTTCAAGACCAGCCTGAGCAAGAGCAAGACCCCGTCTCTACTAAAAAATAGAAAAAATTAGCCAGGCACAGTGGCAGGCACCTGTAGTCCCAGCTACTCAGGAGGCTGAGGCAGGAGGATGGCTAGAGCCCAGGGGTTTGAGGTTGCAGTAATCTATGATGATGCCACTGCACTCTAGCCTGGACAACAAGAGCAAGATTGTGTCTCAAAAACAAAAACAAAAACAAACATTTTCAGTTGTTACGACTAGGGGAAGATGGTTACTGCTATCTAGTAGGTGGAGGCCAAATATATTGCTAAAACACCTACAATGCATAGGACGGCACCTGACAAAAAAAATTATCCAGCCCGAGATTAAGATACCCCAATACCAGGAAGCAGACATTCTCACCTCTTTTCATAAGACTGGAAATTCTTACAAGCTTTTTAGCTATATTAAAGTTTAAAACATATACACCTTTGATCCAGCCTTTCACCGCTAGCAATTGATTACATAGAAATAGTTGCATACATATTCAAAAATAAATGTACATGTACAAAGATGTTTTCTGAAGCAATATTTATATTAACAAACACTGGCTACAACTTATCTATAGAAAATGATTAAATAAAAATGATGGTACATCTATAAAATGCTAGATAGCTATCAAAAATAATACAAACTGACATGTACTAATGTGGAAAGAAGGCAAAGATATAATTAAGTTTAAATAAAGGAGATTATAAAGCATTATGTATAATGATATAGATTTTGCAAGCAAACTACTCACGCACACACACATTTTTAGTATTTGCACAGAAAAATATTCTGGAACCATGTTCACCAAATAACCTTTGGGGTGGGATTACAGAGAGCTTTCACATTCTATGGTATATAATTCTGTTACCTTTGACACTTTAAATACTGTTATTTTCACATTTGTGTTACTTATAATAAAGAAAAATCTTAAAAGAAAAAAATGTAGTTAACTCTTACCAATTACACAGCACGTTTCTACACGATATTTATCAATCTCGCAGAGGTTATGAGCCAAGTAACTCAACTCAGATTTCATGCTCTGGAAGAAAGAGAAAGATGATCTAAGCACAAAAAAGGAACTCTCTAAATTATTTTTCCTATAGCTAACACAACCGAGTGACAATCCAACCCAGAAGATTATAGCACAAAAGACCTTAATCAAGCCCAAGAAAGGGAACCAGCTCACCCTAACATAAAGAAGGTTGGAGAATGTGTCCATATTTTCAATCCTGTAAGGGTCTTGCTTCCTTAGCTCATTAAAAATGGAGAGGGCTTTGTCAATATCTACAGAAAGAAGAAAAACAGTTCAGAAAACAACACAGTGCACCTCTCAGAGTCTGATGGTACTCCATTGTCCTTATTCACTCACCTCTGATATTGTGATAGGCAACTGCAATTTGGGAAACAATATATGAGCTCTTAGAGAAGCCCACATCAATGAGATTCTGATACTTTTGCAGGGCCTCCTCTATCAACTGCAACTCTGTGTATATATGAGCCAGAAAAAACTCTTTCATCCAGGTGTCTGGCAAAGACAGGAACTTCAGCTGGCAGCAGAAGAGAGAGGGACACAATATAATTTGACCTCTCTCGCAAACAAACATCCAGGAACTATATTGTCTAAAGGAATTTATCACTAAAATTTTATTAGAGTACCTAGTAATGAACACAGGGTAGTCCCACTAAGTGAATATGACTTATAAGCACAATAGGGAGGAATGGCCTAGTTAGAAAAGGCTTCAAAGAATTGAGAAAGGATTGAGGTGAATCTTAAAGCACAGGGAGGATTTGAATAGAAAAAGGGAAAGGAAGAGAAAGACAACAATATTCTAGGCAAGGGCAACAACATAAGTAGAGGCAAAAAAGAGTCATGATGAGTGTGAATGAGTAGGATGAGGAAACTAGCCTGCTTTGAGGGGAGGCTATGTACTGGCAAGTAGTGGAAAAAATAAGATTGAACTGGTAGGGTGGGCACTATGGTGCAACAGAAAATGGGATGCAATAGGAAACCACCGCAAAGGTTTAGCAAGAGAGTAACGTGATGACATGGGTGCTTTAAGAATAAGTTTGGAAACAGTATGCGGGAGGGCTTGGAAATGGGTGTATAAAAATGGGAATGTTAAATAGAAAGTATCTATTACTTAGAAGTAATCCAAATTCGAGATGATAACTGAAATGCCAAAGGAAACCAAGAGAAAAAGATGTATATAGGAAAGTAACCAAGGCCATGGCAATGTCTCATGACTGACTAAAGGGAGATAAGAGAAAGGGGAGAGACAAATATGACTCTGAGGTGTTAAGATTAGGTACTTTGAGAAATAGTGATACTAGGATACCAGTAAGAACCTATCAAGTTGGGAGGAAGAGAGAGAATTTGGTAGGCAAGATGAGAAATTTGGTTTTGCATATTTCGAGTTCAGAGATAAAACAAACTTTCAGTGAAAGTCTAGGAGGCAGTTAGAGATAGATGAATACAAGTAAACCAAAACAAGATTTCAGACACAGACAGAGTAGCACGACTCATGACTAGGCAAAATCAAGCAGTCTTTGGCTCTTTAGAGCTAACAAAGGCAAGTGTGTTGTTGCCTCCATTAACTACTGAAGAACAGCAAAATAAACATTATAGACAATGTCCTTAATAATGACTAATAAAATGATTACAGTTTATAAAGCAATGTCATATACATTATTTCATTAATAAACAAATCTCCAAATCTTTACAGAATCCATGACAGCTCAGAAGTTGTTTTCATATAATCCTTGATATTAGAGAAACTTTTTCTATAGCATTTTTGGAATTGGGGGAAAAACTATAACATTTAGTCTATAAAATAAAACTTGAATGTGAAAACATGAATATGAAAAAATATCCTAATATAACTGGATGCAAATCCAACAGCGACTACCAAACAAGAGCTAGTCATTAGTCTTTCAAACAAAGACCTAAATTCCAAAGCAGTGGAAGAGACTAGAGGTGCAACCGAAGGTCTGACAAAACTCTTCCTCCACCCCTACATTATTACAAAATTACATAAGCCTTGAAGTGGAGGGTTCTTCACATAGCTCATCTCAATTTACCATCTCTTTGTCCGTGATCAGGTTACAGAGTTCTAACCAGGCTCCCCAGTGCAAAGGCAAAACATGAGTGGCCTCCACAAACACATCAATGGCCTCTTTTACCAAGTCTAGTTTTCGAAGCACCACACCGTAGCTGGGAAAAAAGGAAACAATTAAAGGTGAAGTTAATGCCTTATAACATCTCTCTTCTATTCAGGAGAATGTTCTAGAAAGTTCCAAATTACTCTAACACTTACAGATAGAGGCCAAATCCATCAAGTTCCCGAGCTTGGTGTTTTTTGCTGAGCTCCACTCTCAGTTCTCTAAGAGCCTCATTTTTCACTTGTCCTTTCTCCAGGGGGCCTAACGAAGAAATAAAGCCTCTCATCTAAGAGTAGGATGCTGGTTTTCATATTCATAGATACAGATATTCTAGTTGGCATCAACCAAAGTTATACCTAAAACCTCTGGTGAATACTCACAAGTGGCCAATGATATCTTACACAACCCATTTACTTTATTTCAGAAAGTGCAACTGATAATGGATCTGCAGTCATATTTTGTTAGGCCCACATAGTTTTTTAAAAATTTGAATTACCTATGAATGTTTAACAATCAGAAACCTCAACTAAAAATCTGAATTTCGGGTTGCAGGGGACAGGGAGGGACCAAGGAAGAAAGCCGTAAAAACATCAGACCCAGATTCTCCCAAAGCAGCCCTCAGCCAGGGGTGGGTGAGAACCAGGCAGCTAAGATAAGCCATGTGCTTTCCAATTTGGAACAATCATCCTCACTCCATTTATATTACCTGCCTGGCTCCTGCAGGCATTTAAGTTTGTAACCCTGCTTTTTAGGTCAAAAGGTAAAAGAAAGAAATTCTTACCTAAGCTATCAACTGTTTCATCATCTTTCTTTTTTTCTCCAGACTGTAAGAGAAAAGAAACAAATAGGTCTTTTATCAGTTTATACTCAAACTAGCAGCCCAATTCTACCTAAAGGGTAAAATTTAAGCAACAGGGCATCTACTTTCAGTCACTAATTTTAAACAACTACACAGGGGCTCCCACTGGCCAAATCAGAGATAAGTTGAGCACCAAAAAAATTAAGTTCAGTAATTTACTATAAGCAAAAATATAGGAATCTATGAATCCATACTGATACTAAATAAATAGATAAATAAATGGGGAAGGGGAGGGAAGCCTCTTACTTAGAGAAGATGTTGAATAATAAATGTGGAGAGAGTATGAGAGTGGAAAATCATTATTCTGCAGCATTACAGTAAAGAGTGCTTCTGATGCTTCAGACAAAAATTAACAATGGATATTATATTCAGAGGGAAATTTTTATGAGGAAGAGGATATTTGCATGGTCTTAAAGTATATCCTCACAGATTGCTGATTAGTTCCAAGGGAAATAATAGTTATTACACAGTGGAAGAAAATGGACAACATCTTAACCAAGTGATCAAAATTAACATTAGCAGTGAGGGGTTTATGGACATCGTGTACCACCAGATGCAATACCCTGTGAAAAAAACATCCAATATATCCAAAATGAAGAATGCTCTATTAAAAATAAAAAGGGTCAAAACTGATAGAATGTACAACAGAAAGGTTGAACCATAATGTAAACTATGGACTTCTGTTGATAATAATGCATCAATGCCAGTTCACTGACTAAAGCAAACACAGCACACTCACGTAGGATATTGATGGTGGGAGAAGCTGCATGTTTGTGGAAGAGGCAATATGGGAACTCCTGTAATTTCTGCTCAATTTTGCTGTGAAGCTAAAACTACTCTAAAAAATAAAGTCTGTTAATTTAAAAAAAAGAAAAAGAAAAGGGGGGAAGAACCATAAACTTCAAAAAAATGTCAAAGTCATAAAAGACAAAGAAAGCCTGTTCCAGATTAGAAGAGATTAAAGGAACATAATAACTAAATGTAATTCCTGATCCTAGACTGTACTGAGGGAGAAAAGCCATAGAAGATACTGCTGGGTCAACTGACAAAATTGGAATTCAATAGTAGATTACAGCATGGTATCAATGTTAAATTTACTGAAGGTAATAATTATACTGTGATTATTTAAGAAAATATCCTGACTCTAAAGAAATATACACTGAAGCATTTAGGGGTAAAGTATCATACCTGCAACTTACTCTCATATGGTTCAAAGGGAAAAAATGTGTGTGTGTGTTTGTGTGTATGTATGTGTACAGAGAAAGAAAGGAGAGAAATGATAAATCAAATAGAATAAAATGTTCATAATATATGAATCTGGACAAAGGGTACATGGGTATCCCTTGTACTATTCTTACTCTTGCAACTTTTCTGTTCGAAATTATTTTCAAATAAAAAATTAAAAAGTCAATATTCAGACTTTCCTCTTTTTTTTAACATTTTATACATTCGTCTTAAGGAAATTTTTTCTCCCGTAATTCAGCAAATGCTGCCTCTCATTCTACTATAACTTGTCCAAATAAGTGCTTCTACACAGATAAAGATTTTACGTAAAAGAGAAACTTTTTAAATCCTGCAATTTCAAAATATCTTTCTTAAGCTCATGGAGATAAGTAAAATGTGGTATATACACAAAATGGAATATTAGTAAGCCTTTAAAAAGAAGGAAATTCACGGATAAACCTTGAGGACATTAGGGTAAATGAAATAAGCCAGTCACAAAAAGATAAATATTGCATGATTCCACTTATATGAGATACTTAGGGTAGTCAAAATCATAAAGACAGAGTCATGCCTGTAAAGCCAGTGACTCCAAAGGCTGAGATGGGAGGATCACTTGAGGACAGGAGTTCAAGACCAACCTGGACAACAGAGCGAGACCCTGTCTCTAAAAAAATGAAAAAAAAAATTGGCCAGGTGTGGTGTATGTCTATAGTCCTAGCTATTCAGGAAGCTTAAACACAAGAGTTCAAGGCTGCAATGAGCTATGGTCATGCTACTGCACTCTAGCCTGGGCAACAGAGCAAGACCTCATCTCTTTAAAAAAAAAAAATCACAGAAACAGAAAGTACAATGGTGGTTGCCAGGGACTGTAGGGAGGGGGCAATGGGGAGTTATTGTTTAACAGGTGTGGAGTTTCAACTTTACAGGATAAGAAGAGTTCTGAAGATGGATGGTGGTGATGGCTGCACAACGTTATGAAAGTATTTAAAACCACTGAACTATACATTTAAAAATGGTTAATATAATAAACTTTATGTGTATTTTACCACAATAAAAATATTGGAAAAAAAAGATTAATTAAACACTCTATAAATGCAAGAAGCTACCACACTTGACAAATAAAAACTATGCTAATACAGGTTGAGCATCCCAAATCAGAAAATCTGAAATATTCCAAAATCAAAACTTTTTCATTGCCAACATGACACTCAAAGAAAATGCTATTGAGAGCACTTCAGATTTTGTATATTTGGATTAGAGATGTTCAACCCCTAAGTATAATGCAAATATTCCCAAATCCGAAAAAGTCCAAAATCTGAAACACCTCATCCCAAGCATTTTGGATAAGGGATCTCAACCTGTATGTACCTGGAAATAAATATATAGGATGTTTTTTAAAATCCATTTACACAGAATATAACAACTAATAAAAAGTAAGAAAGTACATTCATAACGTTCTAAAGTAAAATAATAAATTATACCTAAATTATATTCAATGATACTAAATTAATTTACTTGTGTTCATCATTTACATTCATAACTTTTAATAGTCATAAAACAAAAACAACAAATATGTTATAAATAAAATGATAACTGAGTTTACAAATTTGAAAATCAACCCAGGCCTTTTAACTTAATTCTTACAAAATAACATCAATTCACAGGCCTGAAGAACTATATATAACCTAAAACAAACAGGTTATTACAAATCATCCTATTAGTCACTCCTAAAAATATTTTCGTCCATACTGTCATTTTTTTCAACTTTATTTATGATACCTTTTTTAATTATTGTTAAGTATTTGTAAAGTACATTCACTCAGCAGCATATTGCTAAGATATTTAAAAGATTAAACTTTTTCCACTTGGTTGTAAATACAGATGCTTTGCTGAAGGCAGAATGACATCTTAAAATGGCCCTCACCAGATATCTGGAATACATGTATAGGAAATAGGCTTTCTTGCTATTGCAACCATGTAGGAAATGCGCTGCCCGATCATACTCTTTAACATCAAAGTAGGCCTTGGCCAGGGTGTACGCATCCATATCCTGAGCATCCTCCTAGAAAAGAGACAAGTTTATGTAAACGGTTGGGAATGAGACAACAAAAGTTCAAATCTAAGATGCATATTCATTAACTTCAAGATGTAAGAAAAAAAATGTTTATTTTCCTCTTCCCAAAAACCTAACATATATAAATGCATATATGTATTTTTTTATATATTTATTTTATTACCATGTAAAGCCATAGAACTTTTTTTTTTCTAAAATACTTTTTAAAAATAAAAAGTTGGAGAAAAAAATAAAAATTTAAAAAACTAAATCAGCACATTCAGAAATTTGTATTGTTTCTATAAACATAGAAAGAAGTTGAATAGGCTTTCTTGTTAAGGATGTAGATTCAGATTCTGACTCCTTGATTTCCTGGTTTCATGACATTAGCAGGGAGGTTACTTAGCTTCTCTAAGCATCTATATCTTCATCTGTAAAATGGAGACAATAACACTGATCTTACAGATTTAATATGAAGAAAATATGAAAAATTCATGTAAAATGGCCAACATTAATATCTAGCACTTTCTTCCTTCTCCTGTCTTTTAAATTCCTGTGATTGCACAGTATACTGCATAAGTATATTGCACAGTATATTGCATAAATGCAATATAATCTTTGTACTTCAATAAAGTTTTGTCATAAATTAGTATTGCTGAAGGCATTCAACACAACTATAATTCTCTATCTTTAAAAAATTAGATGATGGCACATTTAACTAAAAAACATACACTCTCCTTAGCCAGGCGTGGTAGTGTGTGCCTATAGTCCCAGCTACTTGGGAGGCTGAGGCAAGAGGATCGCTTGAGGCCAGGAGCTCGAGAAGAGCCTGAGCAAGAGTGAGACCCTGTCTCTACTAAAAATAGAAAAATTAGCCGGGTGTCATGGTGTGTGCCTTTAGTCTCAGCTACTCGGGAGGCAGAAGGATCGCTGGAGCCCAGGAGTTTGAGGTTGCAGTGAGCTATGACTATGTCACTGCACTCTAGCTAGGCCACAGAGCAAGACACAAGGCTATCTTAAAAAAAAAAAAAAAACTCCCGGCCGGGCTCGGTGGCTCACGCCTGTAATCCTAGCACTCTGGGAGGCCGAGGCGGGTGGATCATTTGAGCTCAGGAGTTCAAGACCAGCCTGAGTAAGAGTGAGACCCCGTCTCTACCAAAAATAGAAAGAAATTAATTGGACAGCTAAAAATATATAGAAAAAATTAGCCGGCATGGTGGCACATGCCTGTAGTCCCAGCTACTTGGGAGGCTGAGGCAGGAGGATCACTTGAGCCCAGGAGTTTAAGGTTGCTGTGAGCTAGGCTGACGCCACGGCACTCTAGCCGGGCAACAGAGTGAGACTCTGTCTCAAAAAAAAAAAAAAAAAAACCTCCCAAATTCTGAGTTGTTTAAAACTTCAATTTCCTCATCCTTCTTGCCCCAAATATCACCAGCATAAAACTGGAACCAAAAGATATTCAGTGTTTTCTTCGTTGGATCAGCATGTCCTAAATGTGGCCCTTTACTTTAGGATTATGGAGGCCTTTTTCACATCCGCTCTCGTCTCCATTTACTTCTATCTTTTCCCCCAACCCCTCACCTGCATTATACCTTTTTGAGTAAGAAATATTCATTATTTTGGGGTGGGGAAGAAAAAAAAAAAGCAATGGCATCTTCAAGAAAAACAAAATGGATTATGATGAAAAGCATTCAGATTACACAAGACTATGTAAACATACATGCTATAGGCCATACACAAAATATATTCCTAACTTTCCATACACCTCTATAATTCAGAAAGTTTTACTATTTGGACTATACAGATTTTAAAATTTTAGTTTCATTCTTGCTCACAGGAAGCACCTAGAATGTCCTACTGAAAGTTACACATAATGTAACTTAAAGCCATGTAGCATTATGGTTCAGTTCTTTAAACTAAGTTGCCACAATTGGTCCCAGTTACATCTTATATTCAGAAAAGATAAGCTTAGGGTCCAAGACAGAGTATAACTAGTTTCACGACCTATATTAAATGTTTCTTTAGTAATGTTTATATAAAATTGAGGGTAAGCTATAATAAATATCTATTACACAGATTGAGCACAATATAAAAATCTTCAATTTCAGTAACTTTAAAGACCAAAGTTTTAAGGTTACTCTAGTTTAAACTTTAGATCAAGGCTGAATTGATATTTCTGTCTTCAAGTAAGAAAAAAAACAAAACAAAACAAAACAAAAAAGGCTGAATGAATCAAAATGTTTCTCTGGGATTTCTCAGAGACACTCTTTAGAGAAGACATGAAAATACTAAATGTACAACAAATCAACAAAGAGGCTGCTGAATCAATACATTTCATAGTAAGTCGAAAGCTATTAAACTAACCAACAGCTGACACTTTACAATAATTCAATAATGATCAGGTTTCTCCAATATCTGTAAAATCCCTGTATATTATATGAACCCTTTGGAAAGGGGTATATTTAGTAAACCTCTACTTCTCACCAGGCACTGGGCTTTATTTACTCATTCAACAATTACCTATCCTACTCAGGACCAACAATGCGCCTAGGCACTGTGAAAATAGGCACAAGTAAAAGCTAATAAGACATACATAAATCATACTGGCTAAAAAAAATTTCTTAAAGAGTAACATATGCTTCACTCTTATTGTCTTATTTATTCTTCTTGAAAATCCAGTAATGATTTACATACACACACACACACACACACACACACACATAGATACATATATATATATATATATATATATATATATATATGTATGTATGTATTTTCTCCCCCTGACACCCAGACAGGGTCTGGCTCTGCTACCCAGACTGGAGTACAGTGGCATGATCATAGCTCACTGCAGACTCGAATTCCTGAGCTCAAGCTATCCTCCTGCCTCAGCCTACCAAGTAGCTAGGACTACAGGTGAGTGCCACCACACCCAGCTAATTTTTCTATTTTTTGTAGAGACAGGGTCTCGCTCTTGCTCAGGCTGGTCTGGAACTCCTGAACTTGAGCTATCCCCCCGCCTCTGCCTCTCAAAGTGCTAGGATTACAGGTGTGAGCCACTATACCCATATCTGTAATATTCATATTATAGATAATATGAATATTATCTATAGATGAGGAGGCTGTCACTTAGAAATCACTTGTCCATTCTTCTAGTAAAGAATCTAATATATAGATGCAAATCTACTTGAAAGCCATAGAGCATCATGTTCACCCTACCAAGTCATCTCCCCCTTATTAGTAATCAAAATAATGATGATGATAGCTAGTTTTACTGAGTCCGATGTTCCAGGTACACTTCTAAGCAGTCTATATGTACTATCTCACTTAATTCTCTCAATATCCCCATTAAGTTTATACTATTATTATCCACATTTCAGGAAACTGTGGCTCGGGAGCTTAAGTTGCCAAAGGCCACTAATTTGACTGAGATTTGAATCCTGGGCTGTCTCGATCCAGAACTCACACTCTTCACCATTTTGCTATGCCCATCAGACAACAGTGTAGGAATTGTTGTAAAATCTTTTTCAATTCTTCTCAAGCTTAGGAGTAATTATTATTATGCGACATCCTTATAATAACATTTATTATTACGAGACATAATTACAGTAGGTTGAGCTACTACAAAACCTAAAAGGTTGAAATCTTAATAACTGTTCATTAATTCACTCTAGCTTAAATAACAGCATCACCAAATCTTTCAAAGTTTAATAAAACCTGAACGGAGAAAATCGCTTGTAACACCCAGCTCTTTAAATGCTTGAATTCCCCTACGCAGTTTGCTCCCCCTCAGTGACAGGGCACTCAGGACCTCTTGAGGCACACCCCTCCGCAGATGGAGAGCGCTCACTGTAAAGACAGCCTTACCTCTGTAATGGGCGGCGGCGGCTGCAGCTCCGCCAGGGGCAAGGCGGGGAGAGAGAAGGCCAACTCCGCCGACCTGGAACACGCACACAAACTGCATCAGCTCGACAAGCCCCCAAGGCCGCGGATCCAAGCCCCGTCCCTTCCGACCCCGACATCTCACCATTTGCTACTGTGCAGTAGGCCCCGCTCCCGGGTAAGGCCCGCAATAAGCAGTAGCTGCTTTTTGATCTCCCGCAAATCTGAGAAATCGCCGTCTGTGGACAGGACGGGCACCACGGCCGCGGTCACAGCCACCGGGACTGCAGAGGTACTCGCAGCCATTTTCCCGACTTGGGCCGCTCCAGCCAATCACCGGCTGTCATACTAGCTGCCCACCAAAAAAGTCTGCCTGTCACTGGCCAGCTCTTGCTCCAAAAACAGCCAACCCAACATCTCTCTTCTGGTTAACGTCACGAGGAGGCGGGAAAAAAGAGACAATTACATCCCCTTTGGCCAAGAGCTACTGAGGCGGGAAAGTTAGAAACAGAAAGGGGAGGGGGAAGCCGCGACCTCTGGGCGGGGCGGAAAGAAATGAGTGACTGGGAAAGGTGAACTGGAAAGCCGGGGGCGGGAGTAGAGGCAAGCAGGGATGGAGAAGGCAGCATGCCTTTCACCTTAGGGGTGATGTGATTGGACGAAAAATAGGATGTAAATAAATAAATAGGTGTAATTTGGCAGATTCTATGCCAGGGGATGAGAAAGCGATGTGTGTGCACTAGGAAGGATGCAAAAATTCTCTGGATTTTTCTCTTAAATACTGGGAGGAGGGGAAAAAAGATAGCTAACATATATTGAAGGTTTACCCTATGACAGGTTCTGCACTGTTTAATCTGCACAAGTATAATCTGGTTTAGGAGGATCGCTTGAGCCCAGGAATTCAACGCCGGCCTGGATAACATAGCAAGACTCCATCCTAAAAAAGTGGAGAAAAAAATCTGGTTTAACCCTAACAACAGCACTATTCGATATTTGTATCAAATCAATTTTACAGATAGGAAAAAGGAAACTCAGAGAGGTTCCATCACTCTTCCAAGAAGAGAGTCTAGATTTTAACTCAGATCTGACTCCAAAGCCCAGTGCTCTTAAACATGTGAACATTTTCAACCTTTTTTACTTTTAACTTGAGAGCCCTTTCATAGTAATATACTACTTTAGCAACTCATTTGGAAATTTTTTTTAAGCATTTTGTCATTCTTTGGGTGTTATATAGAAGTAATTTTAGGTAAGGCATGTTGCTTTAGATTAATATATTATTAAAGACTGTTTTATAAAGTCAATTTACTTGCACTATAATATAAATAATATATAGTATATGAAGGCAAAATTCTACTTTTTTTTTTCACAAGTGATGCACACTTTATATTTGTTTTATATTTCTTATTTAAGATAAGGCCGGGCAGCCTGTAATCCCAGCACTCTGGGAGGCCAAGGCAGGAAGATTGCTTGAGGTCAGGAGTCTGAGCAAGAGTGAAACCCACTCTTTACGCTCTCTGCAAAAAACAGAAAAATTAGCCAGGTGTGGCTATAGTCCCAACCACTTGGGAGGCTGAGGCAGGAGGATCGCTTGAGCCCAGGAGTTTGAGATTGCAGTGAGCTATGATAATGCCACTGCACTCTAGCCAGAACAACACAGTAAGACCCTATCTCAAAAAAATAAAAAAGAAAAAGAAAAAAGGCATGATTTTTTAGCAAACACAAAAATTATATTATATCATACATCTACCCATATATAAACATTGAATATACACTGAATAAACACCAGCAAGTAGAATGAAACATAACTGTTTTTGGCATCACGGATAGTTAAATAATCTTTTATGACCTATTGTTTAGAGTTCTTCCATTTCACCCTGTAAAAAATCAACTTCCTTATTTTTTATAATTACATATGATTTTATGTTTTATTTTTAAATAACAAGAAAATAGAGATGATTTCAAGATGCTTTTGGTAAGCATTTCTCTACAAACAACACATTTTGAGTGTAGCCAGTCTTTTGTTCCCAATAAATGAAAAGTTAAATTGTATATAATTGTCACACTTTTTTTTTTACAATTTTTAAAAACATAATTGTCCAACAGTATCATTACTTCGTATTCTGTTTTTCTTTCTGTGATGTTATATGGCATGTATTTCTCTACCACCACCACCACCACCATTCCCCCCACCCCCAATTTTCACAAGGGCTTTGTAGTTTTTCTTTTTTTTTAATGCAGTTTTTTTTTTCTCTTTAGAGACAGGGCATCACTATGCTGCCTAGGCTGGACTCAAAACTCCTGGGCTTTAGGAATCCTCCTAAGTATCTGGGACTACAGGCATACCATAGCACCCATATAAGCTATTCTTTTTTTTTTTTTTTTTGTAACTCTAATCCTGTGACAGATTAATATAATAGATAAGCTATTCTTGAGCACTAACTCCCTGCTAGGATCTTTACAGATCTCATCACTAATCAATCCTCTTGACAAGCCTAAAAGGCAGGTATCATTGTCCCTATTTTATAGAGTACAAAACAGACTCAGATGGGCAACTTACCCGACACAACCTCAAGTTCTGTCCAACTAAAGCCCATATTTTCCCACTACATTTTCATAATGTTAAAAAAAATATTTCTTATTTGTGTTTTGCCGTTTACAAATCATTTTCAAATGTTATTGAATCCTGTGAAACAGACATTATGTCCTTTTTCAAATGATAACAATACTGTACCTATTTTATAGAGTTGTTATGACAATTAGAGATATGTACACTTGGTGGGTATTGATATTTCTATGAGGAAACGGACATCATGATTTTGGGGTCACCAGCCATTCAGAGGTAAAGAAACCAGGACTTTCTATTTCAAGCTTCTTCCCCCATACATAGCTACCACCTACAAGCAGCCGAAGATTGGGATCCAGAGAAGCAGAAATCTTCCATGATCTAAATACACCTGCAGAAATCCCCCCTTCTCCCACTCTTTCTCCTCAATAGGCCTTAGTTTTCCCCTCGTAAAATGACAGTGCTAAGCAAGATTACTTCCAAGATTCCTTCTACCTCTGATAAGCTCCAGTTGGAGATTGGAGCCCAAATTGCCTCCATGAAAGTTAGAGGGGAGAGAGTGACTTCTTGTTTTGGTTTATTGACAGCAAATAAATTAAAAGGTAATGATGTAACGAGGAATTAGAAGTCCCTGTTATGTTTGGGTTGTGCAGTTTCTCTCTCAATGGAAGCTGGTGAGCTCCCTCCAGAAACAAGCCTCAATCCAAAGTCAGAGACCTTAGACTTCAGTCTTCCATTACCTCATCTATTTTACAACCAGAACCCTCACCTCCCCATGATATTAGACAGATCCCTTGAAGAGAAGGATAGTCCAGAGCAGACCAGAGTCCCAGTCCCCTGACCCTCTGCAGGACTCTGCATAACAGTCACAGGTTGTATTTTCACTTGTGACTGGTCCCCACTCTTATCTACTCATTGGTCAGGACGCTCCTTCTAAAGTCTGTGCAGGAACATATAGCCAACCTAGCCCATCACGTGGCCTCCAAGCTCAGGGGATTGGTCTCTGAGAGCAGAGCTACACCCATACCCTCATGCCCTGTGGACCCCACCCAGGAGCCCAGACCCAGGAAGGGAGATGACCCTAGAACTTCATTTACTCCAAGGAGGCTGGTGCCCTGGGCTTAACAGCACACTATCCAGGAAGGTACTTGTAGCCACCTAGTGGGTGCTTGATAAATACATGCTGAACTGAAGTCAGAGTTCAGGAGAAACTGCCACAGCACATAGGTGTTTTTGGTGGTGGTGGTGGTTTTTTTTGTTTTTTGGTTTTTTTTGGAGACAGGGTCTCACTATGTTGTCCAGGTAGGTTTTGAACTCCTGGGCTCAAGCAATCCCCCCACCTTAGCCTCCTGAGTAGCTGGGACTACAGGCATGCACCACAGGGCCCAGCTTCACATCAATGCTTTTAATGTTCCTATTGGAGAGAAAATTTGTCATGGCCAGGTGCGGTGACTCACGTCTGTAATCCTAGCACTCTGGGAGGCTGAGGCAGGAGGATCACTTGAGATCAGGAGTTCAAGACCAGCCTGAGCAAGAATGAGACCCTATCTCTACTAAAAAATAGAAAAAATTAACTGGGCATAGTGGCACATGCCTGTAGTCCCAGCTGCTCAGAGGCTGGGGCAGGAGGATCGCTTGAGCCCAGGAGTTTGAGGTTGCTGTGAGCTAGGCTGATGCCACGGCACTCACTCTAGCCTGGGCAATAGAGCCAGACTCTGTCTCAGAAGAAAACAAATATAAATAAATAAAAGAAAATTTGTCAGAGAAAAAGAGGAAGAAAAGGAAAGAGGGAGGGAAAGAAATTAACATTTATTTTAACTGCAAACTGGGCACTTTATGTGTCATTTCTTCTGATCCTCATAACGGCCTTGTGGATCAGTCACTGGCTATCAGAATTGCTGGGGCAGAAAGGGGAGACAGATTAAAGCATAACAAATTGATTTAATTAAAGTTTTACGGCCAGGAGCAGTGGCTCATGCCTGTAATACTGGCACTTCAAGAGGCCAAGGCAGGAGGATCACTTGAAGCTACGAGTTGGAGACCAGCCTGGGCAACAAAACGAGACCCCATCTCTACAAAAAATTTAAAAATTAGCTAGGCTGGTGGTACATGCCTGTAGTTCCAACTACTTGGGAGGCTGAGGCAGGAGGATCGCTCGACCCCAGGAGTTTGAGGCTATGGTACACTATGATTACACCTGTGAATGGTCATGCCCTCCATCCAGCCTGGGCAACATTGCGAGACCCCCATCTCTTAAAAAAATTAAAGAAAGAAAATAAAATTAAGAACTGGTAATATTCTATTTCTTAATCTGAGTAGTGGGTCATGGGTATTTCAATATTCTTTAAACTATACTTGTCTACTGTTTGGCATACATATAAGCATACTTATATACTGCATATGACATAAATGTATCATGTTTCACAACTTTAAAAAAACAAAAAAGAAGAAGAAAGAATAAGATGGAAAGCATTTCAAGCTGCTAAACACATGACAGCTTTGGTGACAACTTTATCCGCTCCCATGCTGCCCCACTGAACGTTCTCCAGCTGCTCTTGGAGCGTGTAGCCGCGTCAAGGTTGACCCACCTGAGGCCCTTCCTGGAAAAAACTCTATTGCCTTCTCCTGCTGTGATCCCAGATCTGTCCGACAGATGGAGCCATTCCCTCCCTCCCCGCTCTTCAAACGGCTTGGTGAGAAAAGCTTCTGCTCAAAGCTGTATTGGGCCGGACGCCAGAGACCAAAGTCGGGGGGAGGGCTGACTACTACGGGAAGAACTCACTAAATCTAAACCCCGTGAGCACTGAAAAAACAGTTCCTAGCAAGGGTTTTCGACTTTGGCATTACTGACATTTTGGGCTGGTTAACTCTTTGTTGGGGGGCGGGGGTGTCCATATATTCATTTAGCCACTGCGTAGTCCCTACTGTATACCAAACTCTGGGAATAGACTGTTGAACGAGACTGTCAATCCCTATGCTCAGACATTTTTGTCTAGTGAGGGAGAAAGAGAAAACAAACGATCCTACAAGGAATTATTTGATAATGGTTATGATGAGTGCAGTGAAGGAAACGCTTAGGGAGCTATGACAGGAGGCTCGTGCTAGGCTGTGGGCAAAGATGACCACAAGTCCTGCCATTCCTGGACACATGCCCCTTTGCAATGTGACTTTGCACCAAAAAGTGAGTCTATATCCCTGCCTGCCTTTGAATTTGCATTAGCCCTGTGACTTGCTTCTACCAATAGAATGCAGTGAAAGTGATGTTATGTGACTTCTGAGCCTCAGCACAAGGGACCTTGCAGCTTTAACTTTTGCCCTCTTGCTGTCCTGAAGCCACCAGGTAAGGAAGCCCCAGATTAGCCTCCCAGCTATGCCAGACATTCCAGCTGTTCCAGTGGTTCCCACTCTTCTGGCTGAAGCTCCAGACACATGAGTGAGGCTTTGCAGGACCAGCCAGCACCCAGTCAACCCGACGACTGACTACAGCTGCAGAGGTGACCCCGGGCAAGACTGAATCCAGCC